>JACEVL010002244.1:0-20028 GCA_020284085.1 Aporrectodea caliginosa
AAAATTTGGAAACTGTCCCTGGGGTATGGGGTTTACTTCTCCCGGAAGGGTGGACTTTGTTGTGATGATCGCTTGGTGTTGAAATAAAGATAGCTATTGAAACTGTCTGGTATCGTACTTCCCGGAAGGGTGACATTGACTAGGTGGTCGGCTGGCAGACGCGAAGTCCTTCGAAAGACGACGGAGGCCTTACTTGCGCTCGCCTCTAGAGCGACACGCGCCTTGCCTCTCCATCCTGAGAGCAGAAGACGAAAGTCCACCACACTATCAGTTGTTTTTTACCAATAAACGAATATATAATAATAAAACTGAGGCATGCGAATTTATAGTCTTTAAGAACTTCTCCAATCGGTACCACCATCTCGGATAATAATAGATGGATCTTGAACCAACGATTCGAATGGCAGTGGCTCTACTTAAAACAACGAATGGATTTAGAATTATAGTAAATGCTAACTTTGTATTAATCAGCAATTATTATTTTCAAAGATGAATAAGCATTGAATTTACAATTGATGCTTTTGATTGATCTCCTCTTTTTTTAAACACGTTTAACTTACGGAAATCTTGCTTGAATGTTTGAGCCACAGGCTAAAAAGTCAAATCTTGCGACGACTAATTCGATCACTTACAATCATTCAAAAAGTCCTGAAACTTGGCAGATAGACTCGCCCTCGCAGACACTTCATTCTATAAAAATTTCAGCTCCCCAAAAAGGCTAGCTTATAGAATCAGGGGACTCAACTTTTTCGAATCAGGGACTCAACTTTTCCGATACGCAGCGTTGCCATTGGCCGCAACAAAACGGGCGCGCTGCCTGATTAAACGCACGCTATGACGTAAAATGAACGCGGACTATATATTTGTAGAGGTAACTGCTTCATAAGACGCATTATAGGATACTAGATGGATGTAGTAAAAAACTTTGTTTTTACGGGCTGTATTTTATTATCCATCTAGTTTAACTTACGAAAATCTTGAATGTTTGTTTGTTTGAGCCACAGGCTAAAAAGTCAAATCTTGCGACTACTAATTCGATCACTTACAATCATTCAATCGTCCTGAAACTTGGCAGATTGACTCGCCCTCGCAGACACTTCATTCTATAAAAATTTCAGCTCCCCAAAAGCTTATAGAATCGGGGACTAAGCTTTTCGAATCGGTGACTCAACTTTTCGATACGCAGCGTTGCCAATGGCCGCAACAAAAACGGGCGCGCTGCCTGATTAAACGCACGCTATGACGTAAAATGAACGCGGACTATTTTCCGAGTACACGTTATAGGATACTAGATGGATATAGTAAAAAACTTTGTTTTACGGGCTGTATTTTATATTTGCTTTTAACGGACGAAAGATATGACGTCACAAAAAGTTTCAACAAATGAAGGTGAGCTGGGAGTAATTATTATGCTTAATCATTCATTCATTCTGCAGGAATGCTGGCCTAATGAACGCGGCACGCGACAGAAGGCAGACGAAGTGTCGTAGACGAAATGTCGTTTGACGAGTTGTCGTGACACTGTTAAAGCGTGGGGTTGGCACACTTCTCCTACTATACACTTTGATGCGGATGGTTTGCATAACCTAAAAATAAGCTGTTTCGTGTTACAGGTTAATTTTTATATCTGCTAAATATTATTTAAATATTATTTTGAAAACATATTAATGGAATTGTTGTTTTGACCGAATAGGCCTTATTGTTTGTCAGAAATGCTAATCTTGGCGTTTAGGGTAGGAAATTCATTTGCAAGTTGTAACAAATTCAATATCGATATATTTCAATATATAATTCAATATATTTCTTCAGCAAAGAATGAGTTTGATCAATCCAACTTCGATTTAAGCCATAATTATCTTTCGTTAATCCAGCTTCTATTTTGGCAAGAATTCTCTTAATCAATCCATCTCCGAGTCAATTTATGCTTTTTTCTGCACGCATGATATAATATCGTATTATCGTTTTGTAGCCTAGATATAGCATTTTAGTACGAATGTTCATGATAACTGTCATCAATCCAGCTTCAATTTGAGCAGGCAGGATATTAGTTTTATCAATTCAACTGCTATTAACGCAAAGAATATTTTCATCAATCCAACATCCATTTTAAATCGAGAAGTGCGAAAGAACTAAAGAAATTAATTTCAGACGCAAGAAGCCAAGATTCCCGAAACTTCGAATGAAAGTGCGTTTATTTCTGACTTAAAGTGTAAACATACACTTCTTCTCCTAAATATCTTCCTACGATCAGTTGTTTCCTTTCTTCGTCGTAACGTAGTCTCCATGGCATTTGTATTTTCGTTTCTTCTTTCTCTTCTTTTGTTGGACAAAAAATTCGATTCCATTTGAGATCGGAATCCAAGAGAATCACTCTATCATTCCGTCTGTCAGCCACAAACACTCGATCGTCTGAATCGAGTGAGAGATAATACGGATCATTCAGTTTCTGTGTTTCATTTGAAGGACTAAAACGACGAATTACCATTTGTTCATCTCTGGTCAATTCACATATGCCCCACTTAGTTACACTCTGTCTCCCTCTTGGCCCACTCTCTTCCTCCTCCTCTCTTACCACCCACCTGTGAACGATGATGAAATCCCCGATGGATGTTTCCACCGCATGGAGGGGGTTGGCAATGTCATTTGGTAGCTGAATGGATCGAAGAAGTTCTGCGTCTGATCCGTAGATCATCAGAATGGACGATGTATCATTTACCATCAACAACTGACCATCATATGAAACTGACAGAGTGATTGGCTGATAATCAGTGGTCAGCCATTTGATAATTTTGTGTTGGTCATCTGTTTCTCTTGTAATCTTCCAGACGCAGTACTCCTCTGAATCAGAAACGTAGAGACAATAATTATTACATATCCATTAAAATGGAAGACGCGATGCTCGATGTAAGATCATAGTTACTATTAACTCAAATCAAACAGCACCGAAACCCATTGTATCACATTAGGTTAATCGGTGTGAAATTATAGCATAGTGTATATCGTATTACAGTAATTATATGTAAGTAATCATGGTTAACTTAACATTCTGCATTGGATCACCTAACAGTATTCTCTCTCTCTGTCTCTCTCTCTCTCTGTCTGTCTCTGTCTCTGTCTCTGTCTCTCTCTCTCTCTCTGTCTCTGTCTGTCTCTCTGTCTCTCTGCCTCTCTCTCTGTCTCTCTGTCTGTCTGTCTGTCTGTCTGTCTGTCTGTCTGTCTGTCTGTCTGTCTCTCTCTCTCTCTCTCTCTCTATCACTCTGTCTCTGTCTCTGTCTCTGTCTCTCTCTCTCTGTCTCTGTCTCTCTGTCTCTCTGTCTCTCTGTCTCTCTCTGTCTCTCTCTCTCTGTCTCTGTCTCTGTGTCTCTGTCTCTGTCTCTGTCTCTGTCTCTGTCTCTGTCTCTCTCTGTCTGTCTGTCTGTCTGTCTCCCTCCCTCTCTCTCCCTCTCTCTCTCTGTCTCTCTCTCTGTCTCTCTCTGCTCTGTCTCTCTCTCTCTGTCTCTGTCTGTCTGTCTGTCTGTCTGTCTGTCTGTCTCTCTGTCTGTCTCTCTCTCTCTCTCTCTCTCTCTCTCTCTCTCTCTCTCTCTCTCTCTCTCTCTCTCTCTCTCTCTCTCTCTCTCTCTCTCTCTCTCTCTCTCTCTCTCTCTCTATCTCATATCTTTACCAATAATCTAGTGATCATAGTCAAGTTGTTTGTGCGCACTTCATTCAGATACAAAAGAGGCAGAATTTGCAAAACCTGAGTGTGTTAATACCTAGATACTAGAATATGGCGTAAGGCTGATTACTTTAGCCGTGTGAAAAACAACTCTACAGAGTAAATCGAAGGCAGGTGGTGGAAACAAGTTCAACGTATACATGCCATTTATATCTGTAAAAATTCAATAAATGAAAGATAGACTAATAGAAAATATAAAATAGATTTTTATACAATTATAGACAATAACTGAAAGTCTCACATACCAAGCTTAAGTACAAATAGACAATATAGACTTCTTCTATAGTTATCCTAGCAATTTAAATTCATTTTAAAGTGGAGGATAATAATATTTCAGTGTTCGTTCGGGAATCGTCCTTGCAATTCAAGTGATGCCATTAAGAAAATTGCAACTGATCAGGGAAATTGTTTATCATTAAACCCAGGTAATCATCTCTAAGCAATTCTTCGAAAGCACAATGCTTTCTTTAACGATTACTTTCACTGGGAACTTTTTGACATTTGATCAGCATTTGATAGCTCTACTAACACTTAATATCCATTATTTATATGAGGCATTCATGCTTTTCTTTCGATTAGAATTTCAGTAAAGTGCACAGAATTTCACACGAATGACTACATAGTTACTAAAATGTTTAGCGCGTTTTTACTTCTAAGACATTCACAAAGCTTAAACGAGTTTCTGGTGCATTTAAGTAACGGCGAATTACGTAACGGCTCATCCTGGAGCCAACAATGGACTTCGTCTTGTATTGTGGGTCAATCAATCTGATTGTGTTCTTACTGCGTCTCCAGCTGTGGGATTCAGGGTAGGCATTTTATTGTTTTCGTTTTAACACTAGAAGCACCGAATGGGTCAATCTGACCCCTTTTGGTTTTTAGCGGAACGCACTTCAGCCCCAGATATAGCCCGGGTCCTGTAATTTCATGACTTCTCCTAACTTCGTAGGGTATACCCTCTGCCAAAATTTGAACTGGGGGATTCACAATTTCTGAGATTTTTGCTGTTCTACCTTTAAGCACCAAGGGGTCAATCTGACCCCTGTATTAGTACTTGCATATAAGGCTACGCATTTCTTGCTTTCTATTCAATAATATTATAGATCAAAGCTAATTACGTAATCAAATGTGAGAAGATATGAGATCTGATGAGAGCAGGGTGAGAATTGCCGGGGGTTGGGGGTTCAACCCCTAGTCTTTCTTAGGCTCCCATAGTAAAGTCTACATTTCAGACCCAAACCGCACATAAATCAACGTCTAACCCAGTTATTTTTTTACAATTCCCATACTGGGTGAGAGGAGAGGAGATCTGGTGACAGAATAGGAGATCTGGTGAGAGAAGAGGAGATCAGGTGAGAGGAGAGGCGATCTGGTGAAAGGAAAGAAGATCTGGTCAGAGGAGAGAAGATCATATGAGAGGAAAGGAGATCTGGTCAGAGGAGATGAGATCTGATGAGAGAAGAGGAGATCAGGTGAGAGGATAGGAGATCTGGCGAGAGGAGAGGACATTTGGCAATGGAAAAGAAGATCTGGTGAGAGGAAAGTAGATCTGGCCAGAGGAGAGATCTGGTCAGAGGATAGTAGATCTGGCGCGAGGAGAGGAGATCAAGTAAGAGGATAGGAGATCTGGCGAGAAGGTTGATTTGATCAGAGGAGCGGAGATCTGGTTAGAGGCAAGGAGATCTTGTGAGAGAAGATTTGGTGAGAAAAGAACAGATCTGGTGAGAGAAGAGGATATCTGGTGAGAGGAGAGGATATCTAATGGGAGAAGGCAGATCTGGTCAGAGGAGAGATCTGGTGAGAGGATAGGAGATCAGGTGAGAGGGTAGTAGATCTGGTGAGAGGAGAGGAGATCAAGTGAGAGGATAGGAGATCTGGCGAGAGGAAGGATGACTTGGTGAGAGGAATCTGGTGAGAGGAGAGGAGATCTGGTGAGAGGAGAGAGATCTGGTGAGAGAAGACGATATTTGGTGGGAGGAGAAAAGATCTGGTGAGTGGAAAGAATATCTGGTGAGAGGATAGGAGATCTGGCGAGAGGAGATGAGATCTGGTGAGAGAAGAGGAGATCAGGTGAGAGGATTGGAGATCTGGCGAGAGGATAGGAGATCTGTCGAGATGAAGGATGACTTGGTGAGGAGATCTGGTGAGAGGAGAGGAGATCTGGTGAGAGGAGAGAGATCTGGTGAGAGAAGACGATATTTGGTGAGAGGAGAGGACATTTGGCGATGGCAAAGAGGAGAGAAGATCTGGTCAGAGGATAGGAGATCTGGTGATAAGATAGGAGAACTGGTGAAATGAGAGGAGATCTGGTGAGAAGATAGAAGATCTGGCGAGAGGAGAGAAGATCTGGTGAGATGAGAGATCTGGTGAGAGGATAGGAGATTTGGTGAGACGACAGGGTGAGGTCTGGTGAGAGGATAAGAAATCTGGTGAGAGGATAGGAGATTTGGCGAGAAGATAGGGTGAGATCTGTCGAGAGGATAGCAAATCTGGTGAGAGGATAGGAGATCTGGTGAGTGGATAGCAGATTTAGTGAGAGCGGAGGAGATCTGGCGAGACGATAGAAGTTCTGGTGAGAGGAGAGGATCTCCTATTATTCCATTCCAACTTACTTATTACACTTGTTTATGCTTATGTAATTTATGTTAATAAAGTTTATAGTCAATTTAATTGAATTTGCAATTGACTTTGCATTATAAAGAATGTGATGTCAAAATGACCCCCTTGGTGCTTCTAGGAAGTTCGATTTCTCGGTACTTCTAGTGCTAATGTTATTCTTTGTTAGTTTTAATACAGTCCGTGGAGTAATTGTTATTGCAATTGTAATTAAATTCACTCCCATAACACTCGGAGCTCATCCAATTATGTGGTTCCTTATGCACGCACTGCATCCAGAGCGGGCAACCTCCAGGTCTTGGGATCTCGCTTGTGGAATTCACTGTCTGATGAACTTAAAGAAGAGAAATCTCTGTCCACATTTAAAAGAAAACTGAAAATAGGTTACCTACTAAAATACAGTGAAAACTCACTTTGTTAGAAATAATAGGTCGTTACTGAACAAACCATCTCTTTTTGTCTTGACCAACTTCGATGCACACATTCCTTAGTTATGTAGTAGTGTTATTCTAAATAGTGCCTTATTTAGTTTTATTTCATTTCATTTGTGTTTTGTTCTATTTTATTTCTTTTGTCATAATTTTGTCATAATTTTGTCATAATCTTGTCATAAAATTTGTCTCTGTTTACTGTGGTTCTGATTTATGTGCTCTATATCATGATGATAATGTTTCATGTATGAAATGTCCAATGTATAATACTAAAACTATTCGGACTCAGCTGCCTGTTAGTATAATTTAATCTGGATCTGTGTGACACTAAACGTTGACTGAAATGAACCAGGTACTAGGGGCCAGGGTGATATAAGCTTTTAGCTTTTTCCTGGCTTCCTGTTGCACAGTGACTGAACTGTTTCTGTCATGATGTATATTGTTATCTGTTCTGTTGTCTGATGCAATAAATAAATAAATAAAATTTTAAAAAATAAAATAAAATTACGACCATTTATATAGCGTCGTTGGTAGCAAGTTACTTCTAGGACGCTTCACAAAACAATTTAGCTATGATTTATATAGCCTAAGCTGAAAGTTCCAAAATTTTACTTAAATACAAAACAGGCAGTCAAGTGTAACTTTCTTGTGCAAAACAATGATTCTTTCAAGGTGCAAATAATTCTTGTAAAATTCACCGAACGTGGTATAGTTTGCTTTTTGCTCTAAATTGTTTAAATATACGTCTATTATCCCTCGAAATCGCCTGCCGCTGTTAGGTTTCGCCAAGGCTCCTAAGCCTAGGTAGGCCTATAAAGTTTCCCATTTTCCTCGATATAATTATCTGTGCAGTTTCTTTCCGCCGATAGATCATCATAATTATCGTACCAGATCTCAAACTTCGTATCCGTTGACCTTAGATTGCAGTAATGTGCATGTTCTTCAGTTATCTCTTTGGTTGGCTGCACGTGGTGCTGTAACTTGTATGTGTACTTGCCATTATAAACTAATTCCAAGAAGGAACTTGATCGCAGTCGAGGTAAACAGACCATCATAAATGGACTCACTGCTACTGTACCAGTCGAACTGTCGAAATAGGCAATTTCCTTTAAGAAGTTCATAAAAAGAAAATCTTGTCACTTTGTCTTGAGGTCACTTTCAAATTATTTAATTGTTTGGTGTTTTCTCGATTCGTAAATGATCTTCGTGCGTTATTGGACGGTGTTTTGCTCTATGCGATCACTTTAAAGCCAGTACAAACAAGAGTGAAGAATTGCGAAGGATGCTGTTCACGCTGCGAACAATTGATTCCTGCGCTGAACTATAGGTTCAAAAACATGCATCAACTAACTGTGAGAAATTCCTGGACCGTGATACGCAACGGCGAGTTTTCTTGAGGGACTGACCACATATGTTGTTGTGCTGCAGTATAGGAACACTGCATGTGGCATCAACTGTGCAAATGAATCTGGCGTTTCGACTCGAGAGTTCACCACGTACGATTTGTCTACTTACATGAGCACATCTTTGTAACAGATGAATTCTATATTCTTCATGACATTTAATCCGTTTTGGCTAGCTTTGATTGCTCCATCGTTTAATTATCTGGAAACGGCGCTATGTAAATTTCTTAATATTATAGTTACAATTATTATCCCTAGTATTTTGGAGACTTTCTAAATCTAATTCTTCTATAGGTTGTCTTGCATGACCCACGCGACCTGCCTCTTGTGCAGGATGTGGGATTCAGAGTGGGAACTGGCATTTCAACATCCGTGTCATTTTCATTGAGAAACGTAAGTAAACGTCATACAGTGGAATAGTTATATCGCTCTGTAAGTTTTCCAATTAATTGCATGTGCTGATGCATCAGAATATATTATTTCTTTGGCTCTTATATATTGATTATCTAGCCAATTCTGAAATTAGGTTACCCTTCACTCAAATCTGCGCTCCTTATAAAGCTGAAGAAAATGGTTTTGCTTAACACTTTTACGACAAGCTGTATTCGTTTCCCAGTCATTTTTAGTACACACTCGTCGCAAAAATTCTAAAGAATGATTTTAGGTGCTTTATTCCGAATCAAATTAGTAACTGTCAACACTCATTTCCATCTGGATAGCAAATATAGAATAATGTATTCGCTTGTCTTTAGCTGTCTATGTTGCCCTCGCCCTATGGTGATTGTCGCAATGACGGAAACTACACGTACATGAAGTGCATGACGAAATGCGTGGCGGATTTTATGGTGTCCAATTGTAAATGTCGACCGGTTCAGTTCGAAGGTATGAATTTCTAGAGTAAACATAGATCTATTACTGTTTGTTTATATATCGCTGGCTTCTCTCGTTGCGTCCATGTGGCGGCGTCTAATACAGTTGACGTGCTCTCTAGTCTGGACTTCTAAAGCGCACGTGGGTCTGTCAGACCATGCTGATATGGCTTACGTCGACATATTATGGCGCCACCGAAGTCAACTCTAGATATTGCTACTCAATTCAACTACTCTTGTCATTCGCATTTGTATAACGGCGCTATTATAGAAGTCGTGGATTTCATTAGACTATATCTATATATATAATCCAGTCTCTTTTTTCTGTCCTTCCGTATGTTTGTCCGTCTCGCTAAAGGCTCCGAAACGGAACGCTTTAGCGATTTACAAAATTTTACAAAACATTATTACGCCACGTCATGGTCAACGCGACTATTTTCAGCTCGCAATTTTATTTAAACGCCGATATATGGACATTTTACATTTACAACTTCATAAACGAGGCCATCTTAATACCGCCCATAGTATGGCCATTTGTTCACGTCACGAAGGCTTAAATTAATATGCAATCTTACGTCACGCGGAGGATCTAGGTCAACGCTCTGATTCGCAACCAATCACGATGACCGTTGATTTCAAATCAGAAGTGGTCACGCCCACGGCTGAATTTATAGGTCATCGGACTTAAAAATTCGCCAATGCAAAACTTTAGGGATACGAAATTTTTAACGAACGTTTTCATTTTAATTTCTATAGATCTCAACCCAACTTTATTTCAACTCAAAATTTACTTTAAATTCCGATATTTGAACATTTTAAGTTTCGATGTGGTCATAGTCTGTTTCAATGCCATTGAAATCTAGCTATGCAGGAGTATATATCGCGTAGAGTTACAATTAAACAATTTCAAGCCAGCGCGTACATTCGCCAGATGGATACACGAAAAATTTGCACATCGTTAAATTCAAATTCACGGGCGCTGACGAAGATGTCGTTAAATTCAAATACACGGGCGCTGAGGAAAACCCGGGCAAACGCCGGGTAAAAACTGCTAGTAAATTATAGTTCTGGGGACGTTGAGTCCACAACATTTTCTGTATTTGAATTTAAGATTGGAACGTCTCACAAAATGCAGCTAATGACCTTTATGAACAGTCGAAAACTGTCAGGATTTTTAACCTGCAAGAGCAGTGGCATCAGAAATCTGCAGTTACCTTAGAAAGTATATACTAATAGATATCTTGTGCATTTAGGTACAGCAAAGGTATGCTCAATTGACAAGTACTCTAACTGCGTGTTGAAAGTCACAAAATGGGTTATATCATCCGGCTCCTCCAGCAGTTGTGATTGTCCTCTTCAGTGCCACCAACCCACATATCCGTTTTCAATCTCGACAAGTCCACTGTCACAGCATTTTCTCAATTACATGTCGCAAAAGTCGCAGTTCAAGAGAAGGAATCTGACGATGTCGAAACTGAGCAAGGAACTCGTCTACCTGGATATCTTCTACTCCCAGCTGAGCTATGTCGACTTACAAACGACTCCAGCCTACGATTTCCTCACACTAGTGTGCGATTTTAGCGGTGCCTTGGGACTGATTCTTGGAGGCACATTACTCACTATTGCCGAATTTTTCCAGTTCTTTGTCCAGTTATTTGGTGAACTTTATACTTCTGTAAGGTTCGCTAAAATGCAACCCCGTTGAAAAATCGATGTACGAAGGACACTGGATGCAAAGTTTTAATTCTATTTTTTTAGTTTAGTAGATTATGCCAAATCGGCGTTGATAATTCTTTAAAAAAAATAGTACTAAAGGAAGATTGTGATGTCAGGTCGATGCTGCTTATTCGGTATTGAAGCATGATGTCCATTTTAAATGAGCTTGTTCAAACAGCTGCTAATATTATCGTCGTTATCTCATATTTCCACTTACTATCCGAACACTTGCTTACTCATCTAAATTGTTTGAAGCATTCTATGTTGTAAGACCTGTTGAAAATATGTAACTATGCGTTTACATGCATATTTCTATATGTATCTATAGGACCTATGTAAAATAATTCGCTTTTAACAGTCGTTTTAAAATCGTCGCTTTTTTCAAATTTCGTCTAATTTTCAATAATTATATATAAAAATGTTTTGTACTACTACTCATTGTCATTTATAAGGCTTTTAAAAGTGTGCTTCAAACTTGGGGTGCTGAACTATCGAGCTTAAACAGTCGAGCGCTCTCTTGAATTGTCCATGTTCAATATGCTAGTGAGAAAGATACTGTGGACGAACCATTTTACCGTTCTTGGACAGTTTAAACCTATCATTTGTGATAGAGACGTTATCGTTGCATATATGCATGCATCTATTGTCTTAACCATGTACCTTATGTTTGTGCGTGTGTAGCATATATGCATTACTGTACTGTCTTTAATTAATATTATTTAGCAACTTCATTGGCAGGCATCAACGGAAGGCGCTATAACCTGCATTTAGGTGAACATATGGAAAGTCATTCCACTCAAACACAGACAGAGACAGAGGTCGTGGTCAATAATTAGCGAACAGAAATTATATCTGAATTGGGTTTCTTAGTGTGCGGTCAGTGTACTCATTATAGATGAGTTTGGCATGGAATCCTTTATCAGAATGGGAGTATGCGGGAGAAAAAGACGAAGCTGATGTCTTAGATCTGTCTATGGTCGTTGTAGTAGAAGAGTTCTGCTATTAACCCTTAATAGACTGAATAAGATATCCTGGCTACTGTAACAGAAGAGTGATGGAAATATGACTGAATAACAAGAGGTATCTCTACTCAGTCGTCCGTCTTTGTACAAATAGCTGACGCTTGATTTGTATCGTCCGATGTCCCGCCACTTAATCATTGATGGAGTTCTTACGATGAAAAGCGAACATGAGCAGCGTTTGTGTGATTCTCGATGGTGCACTCTAGCGTATTACTACTGACTGACGATGACAATTTCATTTGTTCAGCGTTGATGAATCCTTTCATTCACGGTTCATTTTGCAAGGCATAAATGTATTTGCTGCGATAGCGGAAACAGCGCAAAGGAATTGGACAGGATGATTGATGGCTTTACAAAAATTAAGAGGGTTTTAAATTACCTTTGGGGACTTGAATGACTTGAAGAATCCATATAATATAATACATGTCAGCTTGCTATACGAAAGCGCTACATTGAGTGACTTGAGGAAAGTTGGATATGTTCAATCAATCAATCAATCAATCAATGAAACTTGACATAGCGCCCTTCAAGATATCTACTCAGAGGCGCTCCCGGCTCAACCACGGCTGAAAAATTGTTTTCAGAGAGGCATAAAATGCAGGTGAAGAGTTCCTAGGTAGGAGACGGAGTTCTAGAGGACACCCATTCCAGATACTCGGTCCCACTACCGAGAAGGCCCGATGTTGCATTGTAGAAGTGCGTCAAAATGGGACACTCAGGTGACCGCGGACTGCAGAGCGAAGGGGTCGGTGGCCAATATTGGCAGAAATAGAGCGACAGAGCTCCTGCAGATAAGCAGGTGCGGTAGGGCCTACCAACGAGGCTACGCCAAACGAAGGCAGAGACCCTAAATGAGATGCTTTGTGGTCGTGGCAACCAGTGCAGGACATCCCGGGAGGCCAACATATAGAGAGGAACAATAGTCAAGGCGACTGGCAACGAAGACGTGAACTAGAGTAATTGCAGCGCTGGGGTAAGAGTGCGAGATATTACTCCCAGTTGGCGCAGATGATAAAAGCAGCTACGAGAGACAGAGTTAATGTGTTCAGTGAAAGTGAGTTCTTGGTCAAGTATCACTCCAAGATCCCGAACAGAAGTGCAGAAATTGAAGAGGGGAAACTGGGTAGAGAGGACACACAGATCAAGTTTTGCAATTGCTGTCTGGTGCCAAGCCAGATAAATTGCGTTTTAGAAGGGTTTAACCGGAGTCGATTCGACGACATCCAGCCACCAATGGAGTCTATAGCAAGCTGCGTGGATTGGGCAGCAGTGGCCGCTTTTGCCGCAGGACAGTGAACGTAAGCTTGGGTGTCGTCTGCGTAAATTTGTTTTATGAAGTTAAGATGAATTCGTGTGCAGCTTAGGCTTTTATTGTTATTTATATGAAGATCGAGGTGCATTATTACATGAGAAGGATATAATAGATCCCTAGTTTGTAGAGATTTCTGCGATAGTTTAGAGGACATGCTGCAGCTCGAACAGACACAGTTAGTGCACTTTGGAATTTTAGTTCCGTTTGGACTAACAACATTGGCGAGAAGGAGTTGTAATCGAAGTTTATAAGATTAACATTACCAGGGGAAATCCCAACAGAATTCCACACGCTTACATTTCAGACCCACATAAAGGCCATGATGATGTTTCTTACTTTGTTATGTCTTAAGCTCCTCTTCAAATTTCTTTTAGCATCAGAGGGATCAACGACCAAATTCATGTTTTTTTTCAGTTTTCAGCGCCATAGCAAGGCATGTGAACCCATAATAATGTGAATTATTAAGTCCTATTGCTAAAATTGCTATTTAAACACTTAAATAATAATTGGGAGAAAGAAAAATAAGCAAACAGCCTGCTCGAACGTTGGCTAATTTTGACGCTTTTACACAATATGCAAGCATGCCCAAGAAGCAAAAGGTGATATCATAATCTACAGTTCTATACAATTCGACGGCGTTACTTAAAGTTAAGCGCATAGAACCAGCTTACTCACGAGCGCTGCGTCATGTTAGAAGTGTGCATTGCTGCTACGAAAGATACACCGTCTAGGACAAGGAAGATTGGATAGATCGGTGGAACATTTCTTGAAGTTATCAAGCTTAAATTTTGAGTGAAACAGTTAATTAGGAGGCTATGTGCTTTCGGAATAATATTACAACCACCATACATATTCGCCAGACCTGCACCTCTTGCTAACTTTGGCGAATCTGAATTCTTCCACCAGCACCTCCAGTCACCCTGCGAGTGAATGCTTGCAGCAGGTGACGTTCCTAACTTTATAGAACCTTGATCTGATCTTACGTTACTTTAATTATGTTACTGTTGCGGGCAAAAGTGTCATAACTAAGAGTTCAATTAACACCATCTTGAATTTAATGAATATTAATAGGTTCAACAAGTGTCCTCAGAGTTCAAGTTTATTATAAATGTCATAGGCTAGGTACATGTATATTAGCATGCTCTTACAAGATGATAAATTCATTAGTATATAGACCAATAGCCATATCTAAAACCAGCTATATCATCCCCAAACATTGAATCAGAGATCGTCCCAGACAGTTAGTGTTGAGCGGCGCTGACCTCCATCTTAGCAAGCTTGTCTTCCATGTTGCTGAAGTTGTTCTGTTCGAAGTTTTCTTCTTGTAATGTCTGACAATTTTTCTAGCTTACTAGAAGTTCTGCTTAGGAGAGTTATAATCGTATGTCCGTTTTCGCTAATGGAGTTGAACAACAATCCAGTGAATCGCAAACGTGTCGACCGATATTAGCCTAGTCCTCCAAATTCTCAGCGTTCGTTTCTGTAACTCAACGAAATGTAGCTTCCGACACCCAGTGGCGGATCCAGGGTTGCTTGCACGGGGGGGGGCAAGGGATCTTTCTGAGGGGCGCCATGTTCTAGCGTAAATATTGTAATTGACTTTAAACAATTATAGTAGCCTATGTTTTAAATAATGCCATTATGTTTAGTAATGTAGTAGACCATTAGTATGGTTATAGGCTACTATTCTAAACAAAACTTTCAAAATGGCAAAATTTTCCAGGACATAATGTCGCAAATTCGTCAAGCATAAATATGAATTGTTTTCTACGAGGCTTCATCAGTGTAAAGCGATAAATACTAGCTTAGAGTCAATAGCTCCAGTCAGTTCTTTTTCGATTGATATTAATTTTGGCCTAATGCTTGTCTAGACAGATGTTCATTTAATCGTCTTGGTGGATCGTAAGTAACTTTTGGTTATTTTCAATCTGCTACAAGTTCTTTCTGCAGTAGCCGACGTAACAGAAAGAGTGAGATATAGGCTACATGCATTTAATACATTAAAATACTAATAGATTAATTAGGGCATTGGTTCGCAGCCTCTTTCAGATCACGGCACCCTTACTAATGAAATGGCAGATTAGTTGCACCTCTGACCTATTCATCTATTTGTCATCGAGTTAGTTCTTTATTTTACTGACAAGCAACTTTCCTTGTACTCAACTGATGGGTTGCGACAATGCGACTATATCTACACTACTTTAACTTAAAAAAATGATTATTAGGCCTATGTTAGTAGTGATAATTTAAGAACATTTTTACATATAAGGCTGCACAAATGTTATGGTTCTACCATTCTGCCACCCAGCCACGGCAGCTCTTGAGCAGGTTCACGGCACCATCGAGTGCCGCCACAGCCAGGTTGGGTAGCACTGGATTCGGGAGTTATTATCACGTGTCTGTGAGTCTGTGACTGTTCCAAAGCAAGTGATTTGATGAGTGGCGTAGCTAGGTACTTTGGCGCCCGAGGGCAAGTAATGGCAAGAGCGGCAGAGCCGCCAATAGAAATTTCGAATTTTAACGAAACACAGAGTTATTGAAATGTGAAGCCTATGTTTTGAGCATTAATTGATTATATGAATATGTGGGTCTTACCAGACTCCCAACTGTTCTATCCTTGATAGCTGAAAAGTCTTTGCGAACTTCAGCAAAATTAAATGAAGCAGCTACTTCATTCTGGCTGATCAAACTGCCGTGGCCTGCTAGATTCAAAGACCTGTTCATCTGAAATTGCTGAGGAATCAGTGCTCCTAAAAATAGCTGTCCTGAACTCCATAGGTTTTAATACGTTGAAGTAGTATATAGGCTACTAGTATTATAGTATAGAGATATGTAAAGATGTAGTTCGGAGTTTCTTCTGCGTTATCGTCCCTCTTGCGTTCTCCCTTTTCGCGACCTTCCTCCGCTCCTCTCCTCCTTGATTCTCCCTTTCTCCCTCGCATTGCTCCTTCGTATCGCCCCCTCACACACGACCCTCCCCACCTGCGGCGCTGCCTGCCGTACGATGCCAACCCAGCTCTATATGACTGAGCTGGTATGCGGCCCTGGGGTCATGTGAAGACCGGTTCCCTTGTCGTCTGTGTTCGGACGAGCCAGATGGTAGCGGTAGGCGCTGCCTGGGGATGATTCACAGGCAAGCGGGTGGCGGTTAGGCTGGTCGGTTCCGCACCCTTGGCTGTTGAACCGAGGTGTTAGATCCAAGATGACGGCTTGCCCGACCGATCTCATGATTATGTACTACCCTTTAAGGACACATGGAAATTTCAAATTTTATTCCTCGTGTCCTTTACCGGAAATTGGCATATTACGTCCGAATCCAAGACACGAATTCATTGTGTTTTAAGCAGCATTTTAAACAGGGCCGCATTAAGGTTTAAAGTTTCCAGTGCCAACGGGATGAAGTCGTGTGTAACCATCTGCACGCGCCTATATGGTTTTCTCTAAACTCTTAAAGACGCACTTTTTCAGCTGTTTGATGGCCACGTGTTGAGCGCTTCTGAGAGACTCTTAAGTGGCGCAGTGGCGCTTTATAAATGTCTTGTTACATTACATTACAGAAGGGTCTGGTATTTTGATTCATTACATTACATTACATACAATACATTACAAGCAAGGTCTGCTAGAGCATGGTAGGACACTGCTCTAACAGACCTTGCATCAACTAATCCCGACCTTGCCACATCCCAGCCAATCCTTACCCCTATCCTGCCCTACCCTATAGAATCAGATGAGACTGCCCGTCCAAACCCGTTTTAAGGCTATATATATACCATTCTGTGCAGAAATGAATGCTGAATCCAATGCTATATTACAAGTTATGATATGTGAAACCAAACACGAATCAGAGGGGTGGTAACCACCCCTTGGTAGCCAGTGTTACAAAAAGCTTGGTAGAACGAGGGTTAACTGCTTAACCCTCTGAAGTACCCCTGGGGGTATTTTTGACCCCCACATATATTTCTTGTATATATTTCCTACACTATGCAATGCAAGCGTATTAACTTCTAAGACATTGATTCTATGTTTCTGATCAACAGATTCATTCAATTTAGTACGTCATTCTTGAAGCAGGGAACCAGTAATGGTGTTTGACAGTGAAAGTAAACAAATAGTAGTGCAAATATGGCGACCTATTCGCATAGCGCGGTGATGAAACATATTAATGAGTGGTTAGACAATGAAAACGACGTATCTGACTTGAGTGATGGTTCAGATCCATCAAGTGATGAAGAAGATGAGTTGGAAGTACAAAATGTACAGCCGTCAGATGAAGATATAGACATAGCTGGAGATGCTCATGACGATGATGACACGGACCTTTACAGCGTCGATGAACACGAACCCGTGGACACTGTGTTGGATGTTATCAATTCTGTGGCCAGTGGTAGTGGCTTCATTGAAGAAAATACTTCCGGACTTTATTCTTCTCGAGACGGGAATGTGTGGTCTGACACTGCTCCTGTTCAGGGACGTCGCCGTGCATGTGATGTGGTACGCGTAAAGTCGGGGCCGAAAAACCATGCAGTCCCACAGAAAGTTGATGATGCCGTATTTCTATTCTGTGATGAAGAATTCATCAATATCATTGTTCAGTCAACAAATAAGGAGATGAGAAACCAGACGAGCGGATCCTCGGATCTATGAACAGGCGTCTATGAAGCGTTGCTTTCTTGCGCTGGGAATTCCTGAGGCTGAGAGACCCGCACCAGACGCCAGCAAGAAGAGAGGAAGGTGTCATGTGTGTCCCAGAGTGAAAGACACTAAAGTGAATTATAGATGCAGTAAGTGTCAGCAGTTCGTTTGCGGAAATCATGCGAAATGCGAAATCATTCGTGTGCGATACATGCAAGGACGACTAATTGAATATTTTCGAACACGCTTCCTTGTCAAGAAGATCGATACGAACCACAGACCTATATCTTCTTATGATATATTATAATTTGGATGCTATGACTTCAGATATTATATCTACTATGTTGATATTGTGCATTAGTTGTTTCATTGGAAATATTATACTCAAAACATGCTTAAAATAGTGGGGGTCCTTTTGACCCCCAGGGGTACTGAAACGTGTTTTTCAAAAAGGGGTTCCACCGAGGGTTAAATATAGTAACCTTAATGGGATCCCTCCTGCACTCCATCTAGTTCCTAGGGCCACCCTACTAAGTTTCTCGCTAACCTAAAGCCTGCGTTGTTTAGTGATTGGACTGAAAGCGCTTCTGAGTAGATTATGTATTAGAGGGTGTCACGACAACTCGTCGAACGACATTTCGTCTACGACACTTCGTCGAGCGACATTTCGTCGAACGACATTTCGTCTACAAAGTTATTTGATATTGTCACTTTTAAGTGGAAGCTGGATTGATGAAAACAACTGTTTCCCTAAATGGAAGTGGGATTGAAGAAAACATTCCTGTGTTGAAATAGAAGCTGAATTGATCGAAATAATTTTTACCGTAAATAGAAGCTGGAAATCAACCTAGATGCATGGGTGATAATAGGTTTCCATTCAACAGAAGCTAGATTGATGAAAATAATCTTGTCAGTAATTAGAAGCTGGATTCCTGAGAATATATAGCACGTTTTAGCGAAACTATAAGAAAGCGGCCTCTGTTGATTAGCCGTAATGGATACAGATACACTTGTGGAGACGAAATGTCGTTAGACGAAATGTCGTTCGACGAGTTGTCGCGGAACCGTATAAGAGCGCTATTTACAAGTTCCTTGCAAAGGTTAAAATCTATTCGCCAGATGACAGGCTATACTTTCAGAAACTCCGTTTATTATTATCGAAGGCCAGTGAAAAATTTAATCGATCGCCATTTTGTTTTGATGTCGGTATGAAACAGATTGTGTGGAATTTGGACTTTAATGTCAAACCTGGTTAGATTCTATAACTCTGTGCACATAATTTAGTTTACAAACACATTTAAGAAAGGACACCTAGGTCAATGGGAGAGTTCCTAATATTATGATTTGGGCGTAATGTTTTATATTCCCGTAGACGATGGCCTGAAAGTCATTGCTATTAACATTAGACCACTAGATGTCGTTCGACGCAGTCATTCATTGTTCTTTGTAACTCTTTGTACTCAGCGTAAATAAGTAATGTAAAGTCGGAGAAGGTAATCCTACATTTTAGGGTATTTTATCCGTGTTTCGGTAATCCCGTAGTTTAGGTTGGTAAATTATTTTATATCGTCAAATTAAAATGGAAGCTGGATTAAGCGAAAAAATTGTTTCACTAACTGGAAGTGGGATTGATGAAACCATTTCTGTCTTAAAATAGAAGTTGGATTGATCGAAATAATTCTTATCGTAAATAGAAGCTGGATTGATGAAACTAAACTTTGATGCAATAGAAGCTGGAATGATGAAAATAATTATTTCCGTAAGTAGAGGCTGGACCCATGAGAATAGTTCTTTGCTTAAATAAAAGTTACATTGATGAAAAATATTTTTGTGTTAAATAGAAGTTGGCTAATTTTTTTCATGAAATGGAAGCTGGATTGATTTTTAAAAAAATCGATGAAATGGAAGCTGGATTGACGATAGTTATCATGGACATGGGTAGACTGCTTACTTACCAACATGAAGTACGGCATTGAAGACTTTCAAATAATTTACCAACCTAAACTACGGGATTACCCAAGTTAGTGCATTTTGGCGTATTTAATTGATAGTGGTGGTAGGCGTGTATTTTAGCGTATTTTTTATTATTTAAATGATTTTCGTGATAACTGTAATGACTCCAGCTTCTATTTAGGCAAGATTCTTTTCATCATCCCACTTCTTTTTAACTTAAAATTATTTTCATCAATTCCACTTCTATTTAGCAAGAATTCTGTTCGTCAATATAACGTGTATTCCACTATCGTTGACTCGCCATACAATGACGAATCATTTACGACACTAAACTTCACGCTTTCTTCATCAATCCACCT
>JACEVL010002245.1:0-21656 GCA_020284085.1 Aporrectodea caliginosa
GCTAAATTGGTGCGTTGGGCTTTGGCACTGCAAACTTTTGATGTAGAAGTTAATTATAAGAAAGGACGATTAAATGTTGTAGCAGATTGTTTATCTAGATTATAAGATTGTTTATTTTACTGTTTTGTATAGTAATTAAGTTTACTGCCTAATTTAGTACATGATGATTTTGCAAATTTTTAAGTTTAATTTGCTCAATCCAAAGAAAGGGAAGGAGGTAATGTGAACAAATGTTTTGCATATATAATGAGCACAGGTGTTCCTTAGGTTGATATATATATATAATGTGTATCGATTGTTAAGCGTTTTAGTCTTAGGCCTTAGTTGCGCTGTCGGCTCGTGGGCGCTTGGCCGAAAGTAGCCTAAACATTGGCTGACGGTAGATTTTCTACACGTGCAGTTAGCGCGCCAAACTTAGAAACTGCTTGATGACAGTGAATTTGAACAATACAGTGTAGTAGATGTTTTAATGCAGTAGAGAGCTGTATGTTAGAAGTTACAGTTGAGCTGTATTGATAAGAACTTTGATTGTACGTTTGTTATTAAAACTGTGTTTGAAGAAAGAAAGAAACATTCAAAGAACTGTGTCAATTTAATTCTTAAACAGTTAGAAGACGTTGAGCAATTTATATGTAGAGATAAGGAAAGTTCTTGAGGTAGGTCACAACTAAGAAAGAAAAGAGTTGGTGACAATTATATTTAGCCTATGATAGGGGCCTACTTCCTTTGTGTGGTTCCGAGAAATTTCGTATATTTACAGTAGGCCTACGTACCATTACACCAATTATTAATGCACTGGTTAATCATTCTTGAACGAGCTACCTATAGCCTACGCATCCGTTCAATGCGTCTGTATTCAACCCTACTAGCTTTTCGATCTGTACTTAATAGGCCTAATAATTATTAATATATAGGCCTAGTTACATTTTACTCGACTACGAACGCACGTAGGCCCATAGAGCTTTAGGCCCTACATATACATTATACAGAGCAGACCGGAACTCTTCTCGCTTCCGTGTCGTGTCTAGGCCTATCTGCTTGGAAATGTAGGCCTAAATGTATTCGTGTGTGTAGGCCTAATTATTATTATAGCGACCGCATGGCATCCACTCTGCTAGCCCAATTATTCAACCATTTCAATGAATTCATCGGGCGAGATCCTTCACGACCTGTATGCCCGTTTGTATGCATGTCACGCCCTTCAAAGTAGGCCTACCCATGTAGCATACGAATCGTGCTAGCCCAAGATTTTAAAATCTCTAAAAAAGTCAGCAACGGGAGGCAAACCGCGATCCGCACGCTCTCTGACTCGGAGGCGCATGCTCTAGCCACTGTTACAGTAGCTAGCCATTGTAACCAGCGGCATTATTTTTCTTTTGAAGCACGTTCAAGTAACGACAAAATTAATAATTAATTATTAACGGCGGTGTGTTCTTGCATACTGTGGCCTAATAATAGTGTCGCAATGCTCATCGATGCCTTCACGGTTGCTTACTTACTTATTTTTTTGTGTTGCATAAATTGGGTGACGTCATTTATTGGAAGAAGTATCATAACATGTGTAGGTATGTATAGTTTTCGATTTCGCGGTTCTCTTAAAGTTGTTCTGAGGACATTTAGAGAAGAAATTCTCCGTTTTCAGATTATGACATTTTGACCAGAATCGTTAGTAATTGCAGCACTAATAATCAGCATCCGCTGTGATAAATACAGACATAATCGTGAACGTAGAATCTCTAAATTCTGAAAACTAAGTGCAGGGATTTTTCACAAAGCTATGGTGCTTCTAATGTAATGTAATGTAACAAGACATTTATATAGCGCCACTTAGAGTCTCACAGAAGCGCTCAACACGTGGCCATCAAACAGCTGAGAAAGTGCGTCTTTAAGAGTCGAGAGAAAACCATGTAACCACATGCAGCATTAGTGGCACGCACAGATGGCGCAATCGAGAAGTCCCGACGAGCACGTGTGGTGGTTCGAAACGAAGGTACAATCAAGTCAAGTTCTAAGTACGTAAGTAAGTGTGTTATTTATTAAACGCTGGCAAACGCACGGCCCTGTACATACAAAGTTATACAAAGTTATTAAATAATAGCAGAAAAGTTAGTAAAATAGTAATTAAACTAAAAATACTGTGGCCTAGCTGTACAACATCCTAGCTAGGAAACTTGGTGAGAGAAATTTAGTTCTAGAGAACACTGTTATGTGAGCATGGGTGTAGATCGTTACCAGTATCTAGAACAGGGGGGGGGGGTAGTAGGTAATGGACGAAGATTCTGCCATGCAACGCAAGAACGAAAATTTTACTTCTGAGGTGGAAGATTAAAGATTCAGCCTTTGTATGCATATAGAAATTCACAGTCTATGATAATAAAGAGTTTTACTTCTGCAAGTGAATTGATTTAGGAATACATGTTCTCGACCATGCTGTATCAGAATCTGTGTTGAAATGAAGCATGTTAAAACAACTATGCTATGTACCGGGTCTCTGTTAACAGCTATTGATTTCTTGTTTTAGTCATGAAGAAATCTGGGGCAGCGGATGACGACTTTCAACTATGCCGAGACTCTGTTACATCCATCCAATTCTCCAACCAATTGGAGGTACAGCAGGTGAGGGCATGTTGTGGATGTACTCTTGTATATAATATATATATATACTTGCATATATGTGTGTATGTATGAAACACCGCTATCAGGTACATTCTGATTGAACAAGAGTTACAAATGAATGCTAAGCAAGATCATACAATAAAACGGACAGCTCTTATTAGAGCGACAGTAAGTCGAGGAATTGCTATTAACTATATTCATGCCTCATGAATTATTTAGTTAATTCGAAGGAGAGTAATTGAGAATGTGATGAGAATGGATTTCTACACAAGACACATGGGATGAGATATTTAACGGCATTCGTGGGCAGAAAATGGCTTTCTATACACGACTCATGAGATTGGATGATGGACATGCTTTGTAGGCTGCTATTAGCGCCGTGTATTGCAGGCTGTCTGTTCTGTTAGTAGTTAAGATTTATGTATTTTGTCATTTGTGTTCTTGTGAATTGTTTAATTGTCATAACATGTAAATGTACAGCACAGTGCGTTTGTCAGGCGCTTCAGTCAAGACAAGATATTGTTATTATTTTTATTATTATTAAACTTTGGTGTAAACTTAGGCCCGACTTTATCTAGTTCTTTGTGGTATTGCCCATATGTGTCTGTATCTCTCCTTATGTCTCCAAGTGCGTTTATGTGTCTTTCTGTTCTTATGTTGTTTTGTTTCTGTGTGTCTCTGTCCGTCTATCATTTCTTGTCTGTATATTTGAGGCATCCTTCATAGAAGCTATTTTTTGTTTCTTTGTCTCTGCTGAATCTGCTCCCATCAGTCAGTAAGTGGGCCATTCAACCTAGAACTGAAACATATCTGGACCATCCAGTTTTCATTGTTACTCTTGATGACCTACCTCTATGTCTGACCTTCTGTAACATGCAGTCATTTTCCATAACTTCTATAGTGTCTTCCCGTTGTAACCGTCCGCGCTATGAGTTTGGCCATGAAACCCTTGGGGGCCTGGATGTCCAACCGTCTCCGCCTCAACTCCTTAAAAACTCAGTTCATTTGGCTTGGCACCCGACAGCAGCTGGCTAAGTTAGATATCACTGCACTTGTTACCGCCTTTCCTCATTTTGTCTTCTCTGTAGTACATGACCGTGGTGTTACTCTGCTCCTCACATTCACTCTCTCAGTCACGGTTGCTATTATCAACTGCGTCAACCCTGCACTATCGTTCGCTTGCTAAGTCCTACCGCTACTGCTATTCTTGTCCACTCTTTTGTTACCATCAGATGTATCACAGCAAGGACGAAAAGATTCGTGTATTGCTTGTATCTGCATGCAATGCATCCCTAACTATAAGTGCATGTCCATCTTTAGCCGCAAATGTCATTACATTAGCCATGACATTATATGTAGTGTGCAAATGACAGCGTCAGAATGCAAGTATATAGTAAACAGATTTTTAGTTTTGAGGCTTTTAGTTATCTTCATTTTGCTTCAGGATCTATGGACCAATCGCAGTGAGCCTCAGATCAGAGACTCACTCAGTTGCTCATCCAGCACTAAATCGGCGTTACTTGTTCATTACTGATTCAGTTTCGTAATTGCAGATTTGTAAGCATCTGTTCAAAGGAAACTTCTTAGAGATTCTTTCAGGATAGCACCACTATGGGTAAATGGTGAAAGATCCTCTGATTAATATAATGTAATGTAACAAAACATTTATATAGAGCCTTTCTAGCACACCCCAAAAGCGTTGATCTAGAGATGTGGGTTGGTAGTTTCTGTTTAATGATGCTGTGTCATAAAAAAGGTTAAATTAGTGTTGCCTTCCTGGCTTGAGACTGGCACCACTTGACACTGTTTGACACTGATGCGGTAAATGTCAATGTGGCATACAATTATACAGTCACCATGTAACCTATTTAGATTTCTATCATACTTGATTGTGCATTTCTTATTAATATACTTAAGGCTAATTAATTTGCATTGTTTTCTTTATTCAGATACAATCTGAGGGAAAGAGCCCTGGCTGAGCCATGAACTTCGAAGTCTTGAGATCTGTTTGGATGAAAGTGTACACGAGCTCCATAAAGTAAGAAACCTTGTGTGACTTCTTCATCTGATCTAATTATATCTGTTACGTAAAACATATGAAATGTATTTGTCACCTAATCTATTAATGTTTTCAGATTAGTTTAGGTCGGCATTGATAAGATCATAGATTAGATTATTTACAGGATAGGATTGTCTTTTATGTGATCTGCAAAATGATGATGGGGCAAGCCAACTGGTTGAGAGCAAGGACTTTCCCCATATCTGGCCCCACAACTTTGAATGTCCATTTTACATGCAGTTACTGTTCTTAGTAGCACTTGTAACAATAGCCGAAGCTGTCGCAATTGGAAGTCCGTGCCATTTCTGGCCCAACTGAAAGTTATTGCTGTTTGTGACATGATTGGAATTCACTGTTGTTCTAGCACAATTGGAACAATTGTCCGTTTCTGGCACAATTTCAGTGTGACTTTTAGGACAATTCTACCTAAACGGTGTATGTAGGAGCAATTATCAGGTATTTAATAATTAGACTTTAATTCCAGTGGCATGGTGTATGGAGTCTGAAAGGACAATTCTCATATATTTGATAGATTTCCCTCCTCGTTGCCTGCGATCATCAAGTACAGGTCTTTTAGCTGTGCCACAATGCAGAACAGTTATGGGCTCTCGTGCATTCCACGCCTCTGCTCCAAAGGAATGGAATCGACTACCACTCTCTCTTCGTAGCTCAAATTCACTTCCTTCCTTCAAAAAGCGACTCAAAACTCACTATTTCAAGGATTTAGAAATCTAAGTGCATCTTCACCTGGTGGCCGACTATCCGCGCCTCAGATTCACATTTCGGTGTGACCTTGCTCGAGTTACAAACTTATTTAATAATAATAATAATAATTTCGATTAATGTACAGTGCCATATTTTATTGGTGTTGTAGCAATTCTCATATATCTTTGCATGTATATAAGTATGTTTTAGGACACTTAATATTTTGCATAAATTTTAAGTATCTCACAAAGCACTTTCTCTGTGCTAGCCTCGATGTTAAATGTCATTTGCAACTAGACTAAATATTACATCAGGTAACAAAACCATGCACAGTAAACTAGAAAGAGTCACCAATAGCAGGCACATGCACACATGTGGAGCCAAACAACAGATTCTCGTTGACATATGTCCAGATAATTCATCAAGGTGCTAAGTGGAGTTAGAAGAGGCATAAATTTGTCACGTGCTGGTCAGTAGAGTGAAGTGTCACTGGTGACTAATGGTCATTCCAATATCCAGCGTTGGTCGCCCTCCCCTAAGATGAAAACATCTGGCTAAAGGCGGTGTACGTGGTCCGTACACATTTCAGCACGCTGTTGGTCATTATATGATTCAATGTTCTAGAATTATTGTGGTTCAGACATGTTTTATAACAAAGCATTTGACAGATGTACATCTACCTATAGCCCGTCAGCACCTATACGGATTGTATGTGCTTAAGACCGCATACAATGTATTTTATTGCATTTTAATACATTACAGAATATATAGTGTAAAAACCATATTGCAACCCTTTTGTAAGTATGCTATACACATATAAGCTGGTGAATAAGCTGGTGCCCTGCGCTTGGCTTTCGAGTGGCGCTTTAGAAGTTTGGAGATTACGATTACGATATAGGTGCACTCCCTTCCTCTATCCATCTATAAGTTTACATGTAAATTGGTAAGTGAGGTTGTAAGTTTTCAGGTCTGACAATAGCCGTGAGGTTTAAGGAAAGATGAGAATATCAATTTGTACTATTGTAAGAGTGGAGACAATAGGCTGCAAAGGCTCATCAGTCACTCTAGGCTTGCCTAGCTTGCTTAGAGTAACACAGGGAGGAAATCCGATCGACGTATTCGATGATCGTAGATTCGGAACCGACCTGGGCTGATGAACCAAAGTCCTCCGTGCCCACCTTCATGTGGTGCAGACTGTTAGTACCCTCCCTTAATTGGGTAGGAGAACGAACGGGCACGGCAGGCAAAACCAGGGGAAGGCAATGGCAAACCACCCCTGTTACCATGCCAAGAAAACCTTTATGAATCAAGCTAATTCAAAGAAGACAAAGATCATGACAACAGAGGAGGAGGACAGTTTTGTAGTAGATGGAGAGGAAATAGAAACGGTAACTAGCTTCACGTTTTTGGGATCAGTAATAGAAAAAGAGGGAAAGTGTGATATGGAAATAAATCGTAGAGTAGCGATAGGAAAAACTGCAATGAATGGTCTGGAAAAAATATGGAAGGACAAACATGTGAGTATAGACACGAAAAAAAGATTGGTGAAGGCTCTGATCATACCAACAGTAACATACGGCAGTGAGACATGGACAATGACCAAGAAAATGAAAAAGATTAACGCATGCGAAATGTGGATATGGAGGAAGATGCAGAGAATATCATGGAAAGAGAAAAGGACCAACGATTGGGTGCGCATGAGTATCGGAATTGAGAATGAAGAGACACTACAACAAACAGTGCTAAGAGCAAAGTTGAGGTTCTTTGGTCATGTCATGCGATCAGATGGATTGGAAAAGGAAATGATGTTAGCATATGGAGAGGGAAGGAGAAAACAAGGACGACCAAGGAAAAAGTGGATGGACGAGATACATGAAACAACTGGAAGGAATTTGGCAGAACTGAGAGATGCGACGGCGGACAGAAGGAAATGGAGAGGCTTGATCATGAAGGTCGCTAGAGTTCCAGGAACTGACAGCACAAGGTAACAAGGTAACAAGGTAAGAGTGGAGTGTCATCTGTTTGCTATACGTTAGCGCATGTAAATGCATTACATAATCAGTTTCTCAGCCTTGGCAATTATACGAGGATGATACTTAGACAATTGAGCTTTGACACAGCTGGGTTAACCACGGACTGTCGGACTTCTCAGCACCCTTACTCACCCACCGACTAACCAGAAGCCGAACAACCTATGACCATACCAACCACATGGTCTCCTGTCCTTCCACTTCACTGACTGCTGGTTGTCTTATACATTGACACATGTAGCAAGGAAGTATTTTTCATTTTACATCTAAATTCAACACTTCTATGCCTGACGTGCAGTCAGTTTCCTTAATTTCTATGGGGTCTTTAAATTGCCTGGGTCAAAGTTCTTTCATTATGTAATGTAATGTAAATCTAAAAACTTTATCAGTGCCACAAAAGGAGAGACCAGCTTGTTGACTGGTGCTAAATTATGGAATAATATGTAAAATAAGATAAGATAAGAATATTCTTTAATTGACCAATTGCTATCCGCATTTTGGTGTATAAACTTGGTAATTTACATACAGCAATACTTGAGAAGATCAAGACAGTCAAATAATTCTAAAATTACACATTATTATTCGAGATCCCATATATCATCCTAATGATGAAGTTTTTCTAATCAAGCCATCTGCTGGAGGGATTGTGCAGTTAATGTGTGTAACTTGAAATTGCCGGCAATGTCAGGCACTAATCTAACGTAATCTCATGACTGAAAGCACTTGTCTGATATAAGGTAATGACTGAGAACACTAATCTGATCTAATCACCAGAAATGTGATCGGGTGGTAGCGCCATTGTCATTTTGCACGACCATTTATCTCTTGAAATCAGTGATTCTTTCAATGGAAACTGTAGTCAAGAATTGCAGTCCATTGAAGAATTGCCTTTGAATTCATCTGGATTTTATAACTCTCACAGTTTATCAGTTCCATAAGCCATGAATAGCAACTGATTTTAGATCCTATCACAGTATTGATGGCTTCATGGTTATAAGGAAATGTTTTTTCCCATTCATTCATTCATTCATTCATTCAGAGCATTTATATAGCGCCCCTTCAAGAAACTACTCGGGAGCGCTCCCGGCCAAGCCACGACTAAAGAAAACAGACTTGAAGGACTTGTAGAACCCTGACGGATGGCTCACAAGTAAAGAGCGGAGCTTAAGCGGGAGGTCAATCCAGATGGAAGGGCCCACAACCGAAAAAGCACGGCGCTGCCTAATAGCCAAGCGAGCCAGTGGAACCAGGAGCTCACCCCTCGTCGCAGATGTTTGAAGAAAAAACTAATAAATGTCAGTGTGGCATAAACATTATACAGTCCCCATGTAACCGTATTTAAGTTTCTATCGTACTTGATTCTGTATTTCTTATTAATAGTATTAATTAAATACTTGAAACTAATTGATTTGTATTGTGTTCTTTATTCAGAGATGCAGAGACGACCTGAGGGAAAGAGCTACTCATGATGAATGACCTTCCAACACTTGAGACCTGCTTGGATAAGAGGATTAATGAACTCTATATTAAGGTAAGAATTATGTGTAACTTCTTGATGTGATCCAATTGGATCCATCTGTAATGTAAAACATGTGTGAAGCATAAGGACAGTATTTTGTTACCTACTTGTAACCTGGATGCGGTGTGACATCCAGAATGATCAATAAACGAAGATAAGGATCCTGAGTGGCCGAGTGGGTTGGTTGCCTGCTCGTCACGCCGGCGCCCGGGTTCGCTTCCCGGTCGGGGTCGGTTAATCAGAGATTAATTTCTCGGATCTTTACTGCGGGTGGCTCGGTCGCATTATAAACGTGGAGTACAATACAACACACAATACAACACATCACAATACAACTGGGGCGCGGTGGTTTAGGGGTATGTTAGGTGCCTTGCAGCTGGAGGGTTGCGGGTTCGAATCCACCTCAAAGCCGCCGCGTAGGGACCCTGGGCAAGTCCTTCACTCGCAATTGCTCATGCGCTCGGCGTGAAACTCCGATTCAGCGTTCGCGCAGTAGTCGGGAGCGCCTCTGAATGGGAAATCTGGTAGAGGCGCTATAACAAGTGTTCAAATACAATACAATACAATACAATATATATATATACAGATTTACAGAAGCTATAGCAAAGTTTTCAGATTAGTTTAGACGAAGGTTTGTATTTGTATTTATTAATTTATGTAGCGCCGCTCACAGCAGTGGCCATTCAGTAGTGCCCCCAGTGCGTGAACCCCTAGAGAAGAAGGTTTTGAGAAGGGAGAAGGCTGTAGGAAGAGACCCAGAAAGAATGGTAACATGTAGAGAGGAAGGAAGGGCATTCCATAGGGAGGGCCCAATAGTGGCAAAAGATCTACTTTGGGACGTAGTGGTCCTAACTCATGGAACAAAAAGAGTATGCCTGACCAAGGAGCGGAGAGGTCGATGAGAAACTGAAGAGAGAGGGGAGCGAATGTGATCCCTAAGATATTTAGGAGCAATGCCCAATTTGGGCATCAGGGTTGATAAGATCGTGGATTAGATATGAGCACCTCTGAGGATTTTCTCTTGAAGTGGCACTATATAAATTCACGATTATGATTAGATTATTTACAGCGCCCGTATATTAAAGCAAAAATGCGGAAAATGGTATGGCTCAGATTTCTGCCTGCCGACCAGAAGATGTTCGATGACCTCTGCGGCCGTGCTGATTCTTCCCTTTTCTCTTCCGTGCTTCACAACCCCAACCATGTCCTAAGTTGTCTACTGCCTTCTATAAGGAATGTTACCTACTCACTCGTCTTCATTCACACAACCGTGAGATCCCGCATTCTAATGCATTAACCCAAGGTGGTTTTATTACGCGAATGTTATTCAGTTGACTTTATTGCTGACCTTTCTTCTTAATTTATCCTTACTCGTACACAGATCCATAGATGTCTATTTCGTTATTGTGTATTATGATTTTTTGTGATTTTATATTCTTAGACTGTTCTTATCCAATGTTCCCACAGGTGTTTGCAGGCAGTTCAATAAAGCACATACTTATACTTATACTATGCATATACTTGTCATATGAATGCACTGGTTGGTATTTTTACACGTTTGGTTAAGGGTGATGTAAGCATGACAGATTATTGAACTTTTTCACAAATTTTGAGGTTGAGAGAAGAGATTATAAGCGCAAATAAAGAACGTATAGTTGTATGGGATTGGACAGTGAATAGCAATCGAATGTAAGATGTTTTATAGGTATGAAGACGGTTGGGAGCTGGAAAGCAAGGCTGAATTGTAAGTTGTTATGAACGTGTTCGCATGGTTATGGATATGTGGACCATCAGATGTTGGGACGAGTTTAGAATTGTGGAGGAAGAAGAAGAATCATATGATTTGTGGAAATGTAGTTTTTGAGTTTCGACTTGTGAAATATGCATTTTTAAACGGTTGCAGCGATGAAGTTTACTCCATAGGGGCAAAGCATGGTGGCAAAGACTTTTCTTGGATTTAAATGCACATGTAAAGCCTGTAAAATTTTGCATTTTTGCAACATTTGGGGGACGAAATTGATGTGTATGGTAGTTTTAGATGGAGATGGGTGAAACATGGAGATGCAATTTGTGGATATCAAAACTTGTGTTTTGACTGTAATGTATGAGAACACTTGGGGTGAAGCTGGATTCTACATAAAACAAACCTTTGAAAATCTTTTTTTATCATGTAAGAGTAATATTTGCATGAGGTCTGCTCTTACCGAAAGCACATGACAGACCATTGCCTGCTCTCGCCTCAAATACGCCAACTCTGTGTTTGCAGGTATCTCAGTTCTTGAAGTAAAGAGTTTTTCAGTGCATGCAAAATGTGTGGTTCTACGTGTACGTGTATTCCTTAACCCTGCTTGGTCACAATGGTCAGCTGCTTTGGCTTCCTGTTGAACTCAGAATAAGATTTAAACTGGTCCTGTTGACCTATAACATGAGGAGGCAGTATTCACAACAGCTCTGGATATTAGCAAGGCATATGGCAGTGTTAATCAGGAATAGCTGCATTCCAGCCTCCTAAGGTCTGCCCAGAGTGGGTGGTTGATATCCTAGTGGATTGGTATAGTAAACTATCAGTTGCAGTGCGTTGGAACAGCAACATGTCTAAGTCATTCACAGTTAGGAGTGGTGTATGGCAGGGAATTCTTTGTTGCCTTTGCTGTTTGACGTTTTTGTTAATAAGGTCATTGTGGATACAAGAGCAGCAGGCCTAGGTTGTTGTATTAACAAGTCCTGGCTGGGTTCCATCATGTATGCAAATGATATCATTTTGTTATCAGCTTCAGTAGTTGGACTTCTGGCCTTAATAAATAAATGTGGGGGTGGTTAGTTGTCAGTTAGGTCTGAGATTTAATTGTACTAAATCTTGGTGTCTAGTATTCAGACCTTGTTTCAAGGCCTTGCTGCCAGATATGTACCTAGGTCACAAAAAGGTTGAGTGGTCTGAGCAGGTTAAATACTTGGGAATTACCTTTGTGCTGGAAGTAAACTAAGTTGTGATGTGGATAGCATAATGCTCAGTTTTTATGCAGCTAGCAATAATATTTTCAGTAACTCTTCTAGTTTGTCGGCAGACTTATGGCCTACAAGTTTTAAGACTTATGGCCTACAAGTTTTAAGACTTATGGCCTACAGTTGCAGTGAGATTTTCTCAGTCTCCGCAGAATAAACTAAATGCTTGCTGGTATAATGTGTATCGTTAAGTGTTTGGTTTTCACAAATGGGAATCAGTAAGAGAATTTATTGCAGGTTTAGGCAGTTTGGACTTTAAATCTAAGAGAGATATTGCTATGTTTAAACTTCTTAAGGAATAAGGACATGCTAACTTTTGATAATAGTACACTAAATAGACATATGTTTTTACATCACACTACAAATTTATTGCAGGTTTAGGCAGTTTGGACTTTAAATCTAAGAGAGATATTGCTATGTTTAAACTTCTTAAGGAATAAGGACATGCTAACTTTTGATAATAGTACACTAAATAGACATATGTTTTTACATCACACTACAAATTATGCAAGGAAATGGAGGAGGAGGGAAGAAAAGGAAGAACTAAAACTATGTTTTCAAAAGTGAGGGAAATAACGAGAAAAAACACACCAAAAATGGGGTCGCTGAAAGCAGGTGATGGACACATAATTGCGGATGAAGAAGGAATGAAGAAAAGATGGAAGGAATACACAGAAGAGTTGTACAACGAAGATAAAAGAGTAAAGGTAGAAAAAACAGATGTAACAGAGTATGAAAATGAACCGGAAATCATGGAAGCAGAGGTAGAATGGGCTATTAAACAATTGAAAGATAATAAGGCCCCGGGTCAAGACGGGATACCAATAGAAATGGTAAAAGCTGGGGATGGCGTGATGACAAAGACAATAACAAAGATTTGTAATAACATATGGAAAACTGGAAAGTGGCCAGAAGATTGGAAAAGTTCAGTCTTTATCCCTTTATTTAAAAAGGAGACGCAAAAGAGTGTGAAAATTACAGGACAATAGCAATGATATCACACATAAGCAAAATATTACTCAAAATAATACATAAAAGAATGGAGAGTACAATAGAGAGAGAGCTTCCTGATAGTCAAGCAGGATTTAGGAAATTTCGTGGAACACGTGATCATATTGCCAATATGAGGTGGATAATGGAGAGACAAAGGGAGTTTGGACAGAAAGTATACATATGCTTCATTGATTATAGCAAAGCGTTTGACTGCATTAATCATGAATTGATGTGGAAACCTTGGGAGAAATGGGAATACCGAACACACTTGATTCAACTTCTTAGGGGTTTGTACGAAGATCAGTAAGCGGTGATAAGGACTGAATATGGAGATACTGACAGATTCAGGATTAGGAAGGGAGTGCGGCAAGGATGCATTCTGTCTCCTTTCCTATTTAATATGTATGCTGAAAGGATAATGAGGCAGGCGGGAATGGATGAGGCTATGGAAGGAATAAAGATAGCGGGAAGAACAATAAACAATCTGAGATACGCTGACGATACAACACTATTGGCGGGTAAAAAAACCGATTTGGTAGAACTAATAAGAAGGCTCAAGAGTGAAAGTGAGAAAGCAGGACTCTACTTCAATATAAAGAAGACAAAGATCATGACAACAGAGGAGGAGGACAGTTTTGTAGTAGATGGAGAGGAAATAGAAACGGTAACTAGCTTCACGTTTTTGGGATCAGTAATAGAAAAAGAGGGAAAGTGTGATATGGAAATAAATCGTAGAGTAGCGATAGGAAAAACTGCAATGAATGGTCTGGAAAAAATATGGAAGGACAAACATGTGAGTATAGACACGAAAAAAGATTGGTGAAGGCTCTGATCATACCAACAGTAACATACGGCAGTGAGACATGGACAATGACCAAGAAAATGAAAAAAAAGATTAACGCATGCGAAATGTGGATATGGAGGAAGATGCAGAGAATATCATGGAAAGAGAAAAGGACCAACGATTGGGTGCGCATGAGTATCGGAATTGAGAATGAAGAGACACTACAACAAACAGTGCTAAGAGCAAAGTTGAGGTTCTTTGGTCATGTCATGCGATCAGATGGATTGGAAAAGGAAATGATGTTAGCATATCGCGGGCTGAGGATTATATGGCACTAAGTCCAAAAAGTACAATTCCGAGATATTCAAATTTTAAAGTTCAACATACAAGTACCAAAAGAATAATGAAAATATTGCAAATGCAACGAACTGTTTTTGTTCATTTGTGTATACTCTAACATTATACAGAGCAAAAGACTGCTAACAAAATGTGCAAAGATTTTTATGAATTTTTTAAAAGAATGCCCGATGTATAAAAAGGACATACAGCCGTATAACACTCAGTCTATAGAAAGGTTGTTGTGAACACAGCAAAAACAGTAACTTATTATTACTATCAAATATGGTCTTTATAGTCCAGTAATGCATCATAAACTACATTTCTTTCACTTTAAACCCAAATCGTGGAAACCAGAATTTTTGTAGTTTAGTAATTATGATTCCATACTTAATATGGAATCAGCCATAAATAAAAATAAGAAACAATAAAATGATTGAGTGTTCGTAATACTGAAACACTCTTTGTCAGTAATAATTGGATTAGCAGTAAGTAATGTTGGTGAAATAAACTAATTACAATGACTTTTGCTCATTTTAGATTTTGGAAAAGGGCACGCAAGATTTTTTAAAAGGAACTGTTTGAATATAGTTTTCCCATTTTCTTGTGTTAATAGTTCTCCTTATTTTTTGTAATCAACTTCATTTTTCCTTAGGGATCCTTTCTGGTTTATCTTTCGACTTTTAACACTGGCACTGTCTATCACATCCTCACAATAGGAACTGGTTCTGATACTGACCATGTTTTTAACTTGAGAGTCAGGTTTTTAAACTGATCAAGGGATCTTTACAGCAGCCCATAACTCAAACCTCATGTACTCATGATCTGGCTCTGGCATGAAGTCTAGCATGGATGTCATGTCTCTAATATGTTCAACATTCAATTTCTGCCTCTCTGCACTGTTTTGGGTTATTCTCAGCAATAGGGGTTGCTGTTCATATCTCCAGCACACTACCGGATTTATTTTGCAGTCAGTCCATACATCATTTGAAAATCTCGTTTTGTAGGCCTACTTAAGAGTCATTACGGTCTCCAAAAATACTCAATTGCTTCTACTTTGATGAACGAAATGCAGTCAAATCTGTTACAAAGGGTCTGATAGTAATTCTCCATGTCACAATTCATTTCCACATTCTCGACTTCACCGTCACTGACGCCTAACTCCAGATCACAGTACAGTTACTATTAGGCCTACTACAAGAATCAAACATACAATGTGCATACCATACAGTAGAAAAATATAAACTGTGATGATGAAAATTATGAATGGAAATGGGCGACGAGGAAGATGTAACAGGCAGAGGGCAGATAATATCAAGGATTGGTGCAAGCAACATCTGCGAAAACTAGCCTAGACTAAGTGACAACGCGTGCGTTGGACACAGGTGACGGGCCTTCGGCCCATGGATCACGATGATCATGATGATATTGATTTAAAACTAAACAGAGAAATTAAATACAAAGTTACTGTGGCGTCTTAACATAAATATTATAAATTGTCAGACATTATAAAACACTCAAATTATAAACATTTGTTGGAAATAAAATTAGGAACTCTTTTGGTTGCCGTGAAAATAATAACATAACCAAGCGACTTGATTGGTTCGTGGACATAGAGCTCTATAATTCTCAAGTATATAAATAAATTGGACATAGAGCTAAATAATTCTGGTGATATAAAGGTAAGCATTGATCCAACAATGTTGATTTCAAGTGGACATAGAGCCCCTTGAAATAGGCAATTCAACGACACCAATAACGCAAAATCGACCAATTATGGACATAGAGCCTTATAATCCTCAGCCCGCGATATGGAGAGGGAAGGAGAAAACAAGGACGACCAAGGAAAAAGTGGATGGACGAGATACATGAAACAACTGGAATGAATTTGGCAGAACTGAGAGATGCGACGGCGGACAGAAGGAAATGGAGAGGCTTGATCATGAAGGTCGCTAGAGTTCCAGGAACTGACAGCACAAGGTAACAAGGTAACAAACATGACAGATGGCATACCTGTTAACTGTACTGAATGAGCATGCAGCATGGTGTTTACCTTACAGTGCCATTTTCCAACCCTATTTGAGTCATGTTCCGATCCGCTCAATTTCACACATGGGCTATTCAGAGAATCAGGTCACTGTTGCCTTACACATGTCTTAAATACTAGCATATCATGACCATACTGCATTTCACTATGCTGGCTGCCCACTGAGCAAAGAATCGATTCAAAATCTGCCGTAAGTTACAAAGTACTACATTTTAACCAGCCGACTTACCTCTGTTTCATGTTGACCTCTGATATAGTTAGATATAGCACTTGTTCAGTGACCTTATATATGTTCATAGCCATTAGCCACCCACAAGTGTTAGAAAGGTGATTTTGTTGTCTAGTATAAGATTTTTGGCTACAAGAAACCCTGTAGACACATGCTTGCCACTCTGCAGTAATTACATTCCATGATCTATGATATTAAGTAACATGTTGATTGGTTGGTATATAAACTTTTGAAAGGTCTATGTATTTTTGGGACACCATACCGTGGATGTTTAGTGAATGCACTTTGTTGTAATGTAGGTTATTTTAAGTAACTTATATATTTAGAGTAAAAGAGTTGAATGTGTCCAGTTTTTGAGTTATCTGAGATAAGTGTTTCTTGGTTGGTTTACTCGTTTACACTTCTTTATTTGCTATTTTTAGAGCTTGCGGAAATTGGAGAAATAGAGTAACGAAGAGCTTCGCAAGTTTAAAGTCTGCATGTATACGCGATGAGCACGGAGAAAGAACAACAGATTGAAGAAAAGGAGCAGCGACTGAAAGAACTCCTTGAAGACAAAGAAAGATCAAGACAGAAAAAGCATGAGCTAAAATTGATTATTGAAAAGACCGAGAATGAGGAAAAAACAAGTGCTGTATTTCTCCAGGTTCTCAATTTCAGTAACGAGTTGACCGAGCGTCCTCTGAATCTGACGTTCCAAGACTCCAAAAGGAGAGGAACGAACTGCAGGTGAAGGTCAAATGTCATATTTGAGCATTTATTCACAAATTGTGTAGTATTTAGGCATTTATGACACCCCTGGTATAGCTGAATCATACACATTAACTACCATTGAGAGAAATTTTTACACCCGATGTGAAATAAGCTATTTCTAACATTGTAGGACAATCGGATCACCTTCATCTTCAAGGACATTTGACCTCTGTTGTCAAATATTAATATTTCATTATTGGTGAAGGATAAAGAGAAGGTCTAAGTCTGGAATTAAACTGGGATTTCAAATTAAGTTGTTGCTGATTAGTAACCAGAGGGCGGCTGCCGCAGGCGCAGCACAAGGGTGCAAAATTTAGTGGCAAGTACTAAGCGACAGAAATTGATACTTTATGATCATCCGTTCATACTATGAATTGCAGTCATCCTGCGTACTTGTCTATACTTACTTAATATTAAACGAAGATTATTGTTATTATTATTGTTATTCAGACAATGTGGACTATTGGCATGAACCATCAAATGAAGATGAAGACATTATGAGAAGAAGTGTTTGTTTAGATATCAGTGATATATGATTTTCAACGCCGTTTCGTAGCATGCGCAACTCAAGTAAGTAAATTGAAGGATTTAGTTATTTGTTGTAGCTGCTAAAGTACCGTACTTTTCTCTGAAACAAAGGCCAATTTTAGAGTGTAAACCTGACCTTAAATGTCGATAGAAGTGGGCTTACAATGGAAACCTAAGTAACCAAACACCAGGTGCTTTCTAAAGAATGATTGATGGTCTGTCATTTTGCTGTACCTTACTAATAAAACTTATTTCTCATCACAGTATACATATATCTTTTAAATAACCCAATAGCAGGTATCTTAGCGGCCGTGACAGGAATATGAGCCTTCAATGCGGCCGACATTACCGAAAAGGTTGCACACCCCTGGTTTAGGCAAATGATCACTTCACCTTTCTTCAACTAACCCTATAAAAGAAACAGTATATTTTCTTATCCATCTCGACATAGCACACATCTGGTGTCAACCCTGACACCAGCAGAATTATTAGGCATGCGCCGGTGTTTGCATATAGCACTATGTATTAGTATACAAGATAACTCGGTGCACAGTGCGTACAGGAAACATTTGAACTACAAGTTAACTCGTAGGTGGTGGTCAGTGTGTTAACCAGCACCAGCTGTGAAGTAAGAATTAATTCCTGTGATGCTGCATCCAGTGCATTATCGTGTTTATAATTTTATGGATCTCAACATACGAATGTAAGTTGGTATTCAAACATATCGGCTGAATAATTTTTCCACTTTCTTGAATTTGTACTGTACAGTAGAGTTCTAAAGAAGTCTGTTAAGTTACGTCTGTTATCTTTTACTTGTAGCTGCAAAATGAGAGGACAGAAAAAGCTGATATTGTGATAAGCCAACTTAGAACTGTCTGTTCACACTGGAGCGAGATCTTTACGACGAACTTCTTTCGAAATAAAGTTCACAGAATTCTTGACGGCACTGGTTAGTAGCATTTCATTTCTAATGGCATTGTCAATCTTCTTAAATGTCCAAGTTGTACAGGAATAATGCATGGGCTGTGATTGAAAATGGTGTTCTCATATAATTTCCAATTTGCCTGTGCCGAAATGCATAAGAAAGTGTGAACTGTTAACTCCAGACGGACTCTGTTGGTTGAGAGCTGCGTGTGTGTGATAGTGCCACACAGTAATGATGACTTTATCGGTAATCTGAGCATTTATGCTCATACACGAATTTGTTACTCTTATTGAGTTGCAGGGTACTGTGGCTGACTTTTTTAGAGTGACTGACCTGTAACATGGAGAGTACGGGTTCGAGCCTCCACTCAGTCGGTTAACTACTGTGTAGGGACCTTGAGCAAGTCCTTCACTCGAAATTGCTCAAAGCCATCAATGTTCTGTCGTATATTGTTGTGTGCACTTCTGAACGTTGGAAGGAGTGCGTTATCAAAATAAAGGATCTTTGACATCATTTTTACTAATAGTCCTACTTCCTCGCTCATCCCACATCTCTGCTTTCATGTTTTACCACCTTCATTGGCTCCCCTCACTGCTCGAGTTCAGCTCAAGGTACTTTCATTAATCTACCGGTCGTTTACTGGCCAAGCTCCCAAGTATCTATGTGACCTTATCTGGCTGCCGGCCTCTGCTACTTCTCTTCTTCCGCTATGCTCATTAAACCGGCATGATCTGTTTGTCCCGCGAGCGAGAACTTCTATGGCTAAAACACGAGCCTTTTCCTTCATTGGCCCTGCTCTGTGGAACCAGCTTCCTCCTTTGACACGTGCCTGTTTATTAACTGGTGGGCCAAGTGCCTCTTTTCGTTATCTCAAGACTTCTTTCTTTTCTCGTGGTCTTTCGCACTGGGAGCGCTCTGATTGGTGTCCACTGCGAGATGCGCTATATAAATTGATAGATACAATGCAATACAACAATACAATTTAGGCTTACTAGCGCACATCGCTTTTGTGAGGTGCAAAGAGGCGTTAAATTAAACGTCTCCATGCATACACGTATGTACGTACATAATGTATATTGAGCGCTCGGCCTGCATTAAAACAACCCACTACTTGTCATATACAGCTGACATTGTCATCAATGTTAAATGGTCGCAAAATATTCCATCCTTACTCATGTTCATGAGATAACGTTTCCAACAGTTCTCATAATCTTCTTCTGGCTGAGAACATGTACATGAAACAAAGCGACCAATTAAATTTTGCAATTTCCCCCAAAACATTCTGTTGCCTTTTGTCGACACACATCAGCCGTAACAGAAATTCCACGAACAGCAATCAGCTGGTTAGCGACAGCAGCAAACTGACAGTTTCCGTCCTTCGGGACAAAGACAACAGGAAGTGATTTGAAATGTTCAGCGACATGTGTTGTTCCTAGACAAATATCATTTGCTGCAGGAATTATAGAACTCAATGATTGTAACTCCTCAGCAGCATGAAACCATCAAGATCCCTTGTTTCACCAGCTGTGAGTTTCTTCTCCAGATTCAAACTGCAATTCAGTAGGCCTTGTTCAGTTTTTTGTAACTCATAAAATTTGTAAGAAATCCAAATGACTCCTGATGCATTCTCACTTGTTCAAAGCAGCTGTCCATTGTTTTGTCATATCAATAATCTGGTTGAAATAATTTATGCGAAATCTTTCACTTGCACCTGAAAATTCTTCAGCTTCATATGGAAATAGTTTTTTCTTTTGCGCACTTTCATGTCTTTGAAAACTGGATCTAGTTCTAAGTCTGGCAATTTCCTTTGCAATTGCTATTGCCGTTTCAAGGCTGCCCTCTCTCTAAGATTTCAACAATTTTGGAGTATATTCCATGCTTTTAATGGCAGTAGCTAGATCGACTGAGTTGTTTTGTAACTTTTAGCTGATATAAGTAAACTGGAACAATATATCGTACCAAAAGCAATCGAAACAATGAAGTTGAAGTTCTTAATTCCTTTGCACAATGATTCTGCTTCACTTTGAGCTTTTGGATAATTAGTTTGCTCTGCACCTTCAAAAATGCATAGTTTTCGCCTGCTTGATATTGCACTGTCTTTACACTTTCCATACGACTCTCCTATCATGTTTCACAGAGTGGTTTCACTGAAATATTTTGAACGTACTTAGAAAAGATAGCCCAGAACTTTGTTGAAGCAGAAAATAAAACATAAATTCTTTGAATTATACCAAAAAGCATCATTGCATCAGTTGTAACTTTGGCAGACACAAGGGGTAAAATGCCCTAGGATTTAGTTGTGAAAGACGAGCGATGTAAGAGTTGTCTGCATTCAATCTCATCACAGTAAAAAAATTATAGCCAGCAACACAGGACCCTGAAAGCACAGGGCCCAAGATGGCTGTCTCATTTGCCTTGCCCTATGGCCGGGTCTGACTTTAAAACAAACGCCAGTCAACGAACACCAGCAACTTGGTTTTTTTCACAGAACATGAAACAGACAGCTGACTCGTTGAAAAAGAAGTAATCTTCTATATTTAATAATAATAATAATAATAATATCTTTTCTTTTAATTTAGCGCCTGACAAACGCACTGCGCTGTACATTTACATGTTATGCAATTGAAACAATCTTAACTAGTTAACTACTAACAGAACAGACAGACCTGTAATACACGGCGCTAATAGCAGCCTACAAAGCAAATCCGCCCTAACGGGGCTCGAACTCGGTACCTCTCGCACTCTTCGCCAGATGTTATCCAACGCGCCACCGAACCACTATTTAACTATACAAATGAGACTTGGCAGCCTAACACACACTGAAACTAATCATGTCAAAATCTAAATTGCCAGGATCCTTAACTTGCCATCAACAGGAGTTTTTTTAGATCTCAGACCTATGAACCTTGCTATATCAGCTGCTCAAGCAGAACGGCCTAAACTTGTCAAGCACAGCGGCTTAGACAGACTCATCAAGCAAAGCGACAAACTGACCTCCTATCAGGCAATCAGTCAGAGAGAAGTTGGCATATGTGACATGATCAGTCATGGAAAAGTAGGCATATCTAACAATGTTAACACTTTTATTATAAGTTCCACCTAGAGTGTCTATTTTCATGGTTCATATCC
>JACEVL010002246.1:0-20547 GCA_020284085.1 Aporrectodea caliginosa
GTTACTGAATAGGGACCTTGATCAAGTCCTTCACTCGCAATTGCTCAGCGCCATCGATTGATGCTTGGTTATTATACAGTGGTGCTTAATAAATGCACAAATATAATATGTATGATTATGATTTGGGCTCCTTGCATCTCCTTGCCAACTCCATTACAGTGATACAGTGATCTACGCTGTTGGTGGGAAGATGAGACGGCGAGGGAGAAGACTGGCCAACCGCTCTCAGATGCTGAGGTTAAGACATTTAAAGCCGCTAACACTTCACCAATGGCTGACTCCCAGATTAAGCTTAAGCAGCTGCTCTTATTGCTTTTCTTCTTCCTTCTCGGGATTTGAACCTGATGCTTTCGGATGAGCACATCACACAGAAATAGAATCCATTGCACAGATTCAAACCCTTCTGATAAGTCTGTAGGTTCAGTTTAGCGACGCTGTGTCATCACGAATATGCTTAGCGTCGCCCTCCTTTTTCTAATCTTGGGACTGGCACTAACCCATGGTAAGTCAATTTCCGTCGTGTAGGTTCGTCTTGTGGCCGCCAGAGGCCGTTAACCAGTTTCTACGAACTTATCTGCGGTGTCGTCGAAGCAAGACTTAAGTTTATCCTGAAGACTCAGATAAGCTTATAAAAATCTATATCATAATTATAGCAATTAACGCCACTCATAGTTAAATAGGTTTTTATTTGTATTGTGAATTTATTGATTTGCCTATATTTAAATACAAATGAAAGACTTTCCTACAAACATGCCTAGCTTTTTCGACAGTCATTCATTACTTGATGTGATGCAATGTTCTTCTCTGCCATTGTGTACGCGTCAAATCAGCAACTAATTTACATTGGGGCTAGAGTCTCCTGTCCTCAGAACCGTCAGATTTCGTTTTGCAATGGATAATGCGATTGTGTTCTTAAACACCTTTAAAAAGTTCTCTAACGACGGTATAAATTCGGAAATTTGGTCAACAAATTAATGTGGAAGGGTGATCTGGTGATCTCGATTTGAAAGGCTCTTTTAGCCAAACGCAACAGTTGAAAACTGGTTCCTACTAATCGTAAGCTCAAAATTACTTACTGTTTTGATTGAGCGCCTGTGCCTGGGTTCGTTCCTTCTACCTAACTTTCTCTGGCGCTGTATAAATATCGAGATAACGATAGCAACACATGCAATACTTACTTACTTACTTACTTACTTATAAGCTTATCAGAGTCTTCAGGATAAACTTCAGTCTTCATACATTACTCAGGTAAGGCAAGTAATAATAATAATAATAATATCTTTTCTTTAATTTAGCACCTGACAAACGCACTGCGCTGTACATTTACATGTTATGTAACTTGAACAATCTTAACTAGTTAACTACTAACAGAACAGATAGCCTGTAATACACGGCTCTAATAGCAGCCTACAAAGCAAATCCGCCCTAACGGGGCTCGAACTCGGTACCTCTCGCACTCTTCGTCAACGGTTCTGAAAACCGTCAGATTTCGTTTAACAGTGGATAATGCGATTGCGTTGTTAAACACCTTTGAAAAGTTCTCTACCGACGATACAAATTCAGAAACTGCGTTTCGTTATCGACTTACAGAGCTGTAATATGCCAAAAACTAATCTTTGTCGGCGGCAACGGCCTATGTTGTCATAAGCTGCCGTTAAACTGTGGACACACACGTTATCGACTTGACTCAAGTGTAGATAAAACTCGACTTGAAAGGCTCTGTTTGCCAAACGCAACAGTTCAGAACTGTTTGCTACTTATCGTAAGCTCGAAATTACAAAAGCGCCGTCTTAGAAGTTAAGGGCAGGACACCAACTTATTCACGAGCGCGGCAAGGCTTCAGAAAAATCGTTTGCCATTTAATCGGCGACAATGACGGAGACTGATAATCTTACCTGTCTATCGATTCTGTTTTGACTGAGTGCCTGTGAATGAGCTCGTAACCTCTACGTATCTTTTTCCGTACATGCATATTGCATACATTATACTGCAACGGAATCTATGAGCAAACGAAAGTATAACTGAATGAATAAAAGGCTCATTTACGCATGACAGACTTTACACATGACCGTATTTGAGTCATTTTCCGGTAACATGGTAAATTCACAAATTCAACAAGCAAAAAATTTTTTTTTAAATATAGTTTTTTTTCTTTGGAACAAATCTTGAATGTTTCTATTTCACAAATATATTACAATATTAGGTTTGGCACTAATATGTAAATGTAAAAGGTTTTTGGTAGAAAAAAATAGCCCTACTAAAATATTTGTCCACTCCGTTACTGTATATATATGAGATCTATTTTATACATTGTACAGCTTCTGTTGTGTATTTTGACATTCCAATATGTTTCTAGTATTAATATTTATAAAATAGAAATAAAAGAAATTAGAAAACTTATAATGATTTGATTCCATCACAGTTTCATTTATTTAGAAAAAGGTCCACTCCGTTATGGAAATAAAAGCATTTAATGTTAAGTTGAATAAATATTTTTGCCCAAACAACTGAAAAGAAATCACTTGAGCCAATCATTCCCAGTGATCGAATAGACAGAAAACACTAAAATATTTATGGTATTGTCTTAAAAATCTGCTCACAGCATCAAAATACCACACCATTTAGCCGATAATAATTCCACCCCGTTACTATCTTTCGAGTGTCGAACACAATTTTTCCACTCCGTTACATAGCTGTCCTATGCGTTACCAAATAAATGTTAACGGAGTGGACAGGTAACGGAGTAGACAATTTGGGTTGCAGCACGGTAAATACCATATTATCGCTCACGCGTCCACATCGATCGTTGATAAAATCATTATTTTGCTTATAAGCGTTATATTACAAATATTATTGGAATGAGATTCATTTATAATCATGGCAAAAATGCAGTAACGGAGTGGCCGTATAATAAAAAACACACCTGGTACGAAATAAATGAAAATTCGTATGAAATTTGTCGGACCATTTATATCGTTGGTGAAGATATAAATAGCTTACATAGATTACATAGAAGAGATGAGTCTAGTTGCGCGACCACAAAATTGAATGGTTCTGAGATAGAAGATTAATTTTTTACATGGTAACGGAGTATACATAATTCCTGGGGACAAGTTTTAAAAATTTTCCTTTAATTATGCTGAAGATCCGGTTCACCAAGTTGTATTTTAAAACATACACAAATATATAATACATAAGAAACACGTGAATTTTTGGCTCAATACAAATCATTTCGAAATTGTAGACTAAAGCAATAAGTACTAGAGCCTAGGGACAGTAACGGAGTGGAACATTTTAAATTGAAAATAAATTTTAATAAATTAGGTTATGGCTTTAAATTACTTTCAAATATCTGAAATTGTTGAATGATCAAATACATATTAATATCAACACTTAGCATAATCAGACTAGGTATAGTTTTTCGAGAAATGACCGGGGACAGCTGAATTCTGAATTTACCATGTTATCGGAAAATGACTCATTTACGCACGAACAAAATTAATCTATGACTGAAATTTCACATAACTGAATTTACACATGAGTGAATTCATAATTGGCTCCTGAATGACCATTACGCGCTTATTATGTTTACAGCTATTGTCATGTAATCTCCGGCATAGAACTGTTCACCTGTCTTCCCAACTGTCTACCTAAAGCTCCTTGGCAATTCAGGTAATCGTATGATACGACCTCTCTCAATTAAACCATGAGCTGTCGTTCATGAGTTCCCATCCTAGACAGCAATGCCTACCACAGCACTGTGAGGTCTATTTTGACGAACCATATTAAAATATCCTGATACATACATTCAGTTCAAGAGTTCATTTGACAGTAATCAGTTACTTCTGTCAGTGCGTTATAGTCTAGTGGTCAGCGTGATGAACTATCAACGGAGAGGTCTAGGGTTCAAATCCCAACCAGGGAAGAAATTTATTTCGACTTATGGGTTTCTGGCACCTTGTAACCAACTCAGTCAAAAATCGTACGCTGTTGGTGGAATGAATGGACGGCAAGGTTGAGGACTGGCCACCCACAATCATATGCAGAGGTTAAGAAATTTGAAACCGCTAGCCATTCACCCATGGCTGACTCTCAGGTTAAGCATGTTTCTTCTTCCTTCTTGAAAATTGAAGCTGATATTTTCTGACGAGCACATCACACATAAATAGAAACCATTGCGCGGATTCAAACCCTTTTGATAAGTCGGTAGGTTCAGCTTAGCGACGCAGTGTGATCACGAAAATTATTAGCGACCCTGTGTCATAACGTTAATTATTAGCGTCGGTCTCCATATTCCAGTCTTCGGACTGGCACTAACCCATGGTAAGCAGTTTTCCGTTGTGTTGATACGTCTTGTGGCCGCCAAGGGCCGTTAACGTTGACTTTCGCCAGTATGGCGGTTCTAATAATGCCGATGTCGATTCAAGCGCGCTTTGCGAATTTATAGGGCCTGAAGGAAGCGTTTTAAAGGTGTCCTATACGATCACTATGTCATTAATTGTTTAGCGACATCTCGTGAACGCCGATGGCCGTTAACGTCGACATTACTATATGTGTGTGAAACGTTTTAATAAACTGTGTTTAGTTAATTAGTAGCTGTTTAACGATACTGTTTCAAACATAGATGATCATCGTCGCCCTCCTTCCTTCTCCAGGGATGGGACTGGCAATACCAGAATCCGGGTAGTGGTGGAGTTTTAAACCGGTGATTTGATTCATTATTTGATGTTTATCAACGTTGCATCATAACAAAAATGATTAGCGTCACCCTCCTCTTTTTTCAGGCTTAGGACTGGCACTGCCAGAATGCGAGTAACAACCAAATGGGTTTCTGAGAACGCAGTATGAATTATTCCCTTGTTTTACGGAACCTTGTGGAATCCATGGCCACTGACGTCGACTTCACCTTACATTCAATTGGTCAAACCAAAGACGTACCTAGCGATAATAAGGTATTTCTGTTTAACGACACTGTATAGTAACATAGACCATTAGCGTCGCCCTCCTCCTTCATCCAGGCTTGAGACTGGCACCTAATGATAATACGCGACTGAGGAATTTCAAGATCGCCTGAAGACGTATTAAAGGTGTCTAAGGAGAGCATTGCATTATCAAGGGTTTAACCACATCATTATTGTATGAACGCTAGCCTCGTAGCTTGGAGAGTAGAGGTTAGATCCTCCTCCTCCTCCTCTGAGGTGGTAACTGTGTCTGGACCTTGAGAAAGTCCTTGACTAATAATTACTTAGCGCCATCAATTGATGCTTGGTCATTAGGTAGTAGCCCTTAAGAATGATGTTCATCATAACCATCATCATTGTTGTCATCGTCGTTGTAAAGTCTCTCCAAAGTAGGACCATGTTGTCTCCTCGGATTCTTACCTGGCACCGAAACCGTCCGAACAACCTGGCTGTTGCGAACTTGATTTGATATGTAGCACCGGTGGCTAACCTGGTCTCCCTTTCGTGGCATTTGTATGAGGCTGAGAAATTTCGAAGCATTTACAGTAGATTACATTACTTTGCATTACATTGCTTTTCAGTCGGCCCCTCCATTTGGAACCATTTTCCGCATGAATTGCATCTTCAGCTCCTCAGCCTTTATCTTCCTCTGTTTCGGAAACGCCTGAAGACTATCTTTATTTGTTAGAGCCCTGGGTCGGAAGCGCCTCTGAATCTCTGAGTGGCGCTATACAAATGTTCAATTACAATTACAATAATATTACAGTCGTCTTACCGTCCCATAGGGCTTCGACCTATGTGATTTCGACTCATGGTATATACATGTAAGTTACTATATCTGATAACGATGCACAGTAGGCATATTTACTCCAATTCTGTTACAGAGGTGCAATGGTGAACGGTCGGGTGGAGATTCCCCTGGAGAGCAACGGATACTCGGGAATAGTGAAGACATATCGTAGATTCTCTGTTTAACGACACCGTGTCGTAATGAGGATGATTGGCGTCGTCCTCCTCCGTTATCAAGGTTTCGGACTGGCACTACCCGGTGGTAGGCAGTTTTCTGTTGTTTATCAGCATCATGTAGCGGCCAAGTGCCGTCAACGTCTACCATAGCTTATTATGGAGAGTGTCTTACATCTGACTAGCGGTCAAACTTATTTCCTTAATTTATAGATTGTGTAGAATAGTTTTAATGGTGTCTAAGACGACCACTGCATAATTAATTGTCAAGCAACAGCTTGTGGCTGTTAAGGCCAATTACGTCTACCTTTAACTTTCATTCTAATTAGATTTCTATCCGTAGCTATAGTTCCTGTTTAACTACGCTGCGTCATAAGAGATATGATCAGCGTCGCCCTCCTTTTTCCAGGCTTCAGACTGGCACCACCAAAGTACATGGCAGTGGCTTAGCTTTTCTTCCATTTATAATACGTAGTTTAACGACACTGTTTAGCAGCGCGAATGAACAGCGTCACCCTCCTCTATAATCAGGGCTTCGGACTGGCATCGAACTCCACGAGTGAAACGTAAATCTGCCAAAACATAATATGATCCGGCTAATTGGTTAGTTGCTGTTTAACGACACTGTGTCAGTATAAAGATGTTTAGCGTCGGCTTCCTCATTTCTCTATGCTTGGGACTAGCACTATAAAACAGGTAGGATAGTGGCGCAGTTAAAACAAACGCAGCTGCTGATTTTATGGCATCGCTTTTAAAGCTTGTAAAGCTTTCAAAGACGAGGACTGTGTTATCTATTGTGGCTGGCAAAGCCTATCATACAATACAATACAAATGAAAATTTATAGCGCGCTTTAACAGGACAGGTCATGCACGAGAGCGCGTTTCGCTACATTCTTAGTCATAGTGCAAGGTGAACAGATGAGTTTTTAATAATTGTTTTAAACTGAGCAACAGATGTGCACTGTCGAACTGAAGTTGGAAGACTGATCCATTCTAATGGTCCTGAGACAGAGAAAGCATGGTTTCCTAACTTCCGGTTTGTGCGAAGTACGGTGAAATCCCCTCGCGTCGACTATCGGAGTCCTCTAGTATTGAAGATAGAACATGGCATTACCATGGACGCAATGTATGAGGGAGAGGTTCCAGAGTGAATGTGATACAGGAGAAGGCAGATTTTGAAGGCGATACGGGCGAGGATGGGAAGCCAGTGGAGTTTTTGCAGCGTTGGCGTGATGATCTCCTGGACCAAGATCTTTAATTAGGCGAGCGGCGGTGTGTAGAACTGAGGATAAGGGTTGCAGTGTCGATGAAGGAAGACCGGATAGGACAGAGTTGCAGTAGTCGAGGCGAGAGATGACGGGAGCTTCGATGAGGATACGAAGGCTGGTTTATGTTCTGTCATTTTGGTATTAATAGATACTATATGTTTGCCCGTCCTAGGACGGTGAAGTATAGCGAGGTCTGGCTTGCCACTTAAAATCAGCCTTCCGTCCTTCCGTCCTGTCCTCCTCTCCCCATTTCCCCCCTGCCCACCGCTGCACTTCCTCTTTCACTTCCCATTCCATTTCCATTTCCCTTCCTCTCCCCACGGCTCCCTGAGTCCCCTCTTCTTGATCCCCATCCCATTCACCCTCACTGCCATCTGCCAATGGAATTGAATTGTACAGCTCGTGGCTAAGAGACGCGGAAATGAGTTCTGCGAGCTGCCATCTGGCGAATGACGCTGCGAGTAAAGAGCGTTACACGACTCACGTGACTTTCCTGTGAGTTTATATTGTTAATATTTTCATTCGTTGCTGTGCGATGTTTAACCATGCAGCGTCATAAGATAGATGATTAGCGCCGCCCACCTTATTAATCCAGCCTTCGGACTGGCACCACCCGATGATAGAGCAGTTTCCGTTGTTTATCACCATTTTTGCGGCCACCAAGGGTCGTTCTCTTCGATCCTTCTGTTTGAACTATAGACGCAGTTGGATTCTAGCGATAAAACGAGTTGGGTTTATTTATAGCGTCGGAAGATTGCGTATTAAAGGTGTCTAAGACGACCATTGTATTATATATTGTCTAGACACATCGTGAACTTGTTGCGCGATGGATGATACGGTTAATCTGCGCGTCACATGCGATCTCTCTAACCAATCGGTTACTTGCTTGCTTGTTTTCTGTTTAACGACCACTGTGTGGTAATAAAGACCATTAGCGTCGCCCTCTTCCTTTATCCAGGCTTGGGACTGGCACTAACAGAGTACGATCAGTGGCGGAATTAAAGCTATCGATTAATAGGTTACCGTGTAAACACCATGCAACGCAGGCAGGCAGGCAGGCAGACAGGCAGACAGACAGGCAGGCAGGCAGGCAGACAGGCAGATTCGCCTATTGATGTTGTTTTGACTGAGCGCCTGTGAAAGAGGTCGATACCGCAGCCGAACTGATTAGGGCGCTGTATAAATCTGGTAAAGAAAGATCGACGTCAAGACTAGATGAAGGAGGAGGGCGACGCTAATGATCTTCGTTATCACACAGTGTCGTTGAACTGAAACTACTACTACGAGGCTATATTGACGACCCTTTCATTGATTGTATTATGCCATCTGAACTGTGAGATCTGTTCAGAATAATAACACACCTCTTATAAGTGTGACATTTGTAGTATAAGTAAGAGGAGAAAAGCGGTTCTGCATGATCCAATCCTTTTGCGCGATTCTAAACAGCAACTAACGAACCAATTGCGAATGATTATAATAATTATTATAATTAAGATACATAAATTATTAGCTGTAAAATTATCTCGAATGAAAGGTGAGAACTGTTAATAATTATTTATGTCGGCGTCAAAGGCCTTTGTTGTCATAAGATGTCGTTAAACTCTCGATACATTCATCCAATCGCTACAGTCTTTACTTTGCGAGAGTGCAGGAACGGGAGGCCCTTGAGGGAAATATCCGAAGGTTGGTACGCCAGGGGTACTTACCTCCATCTTCTCCCTCATTTGAGGCTCTCTGCAGCAATGCGGATACTAGACTCTTTGCCTGTAGGCCTATTCTGCACGATCCTTTTCATGTTCTGCATAAATTGTTGCCACCGATCAAGCAATCGCGCTATTCCCTGCGGCCACGGTCCCATAACCGTGAGCTTCCCATGTTTGACAACCTGTCTCAGAAATGCTTCCTTGCCCGGATGCTATACAAATAAACGATATGTTTTCCCTAGATCTGGCTATTTAAACCCTTCTTTTTCCCCTATGACTAGCTCTAGCTCTTCTTCCTCTGTACAATAAAGCCTCTCATTCAATTCTATGGTTGTATATAGAATTTTTTTTTTTTTTGTTTGAATGTATTAATCTTGCTATGTACAGTGCTGTGCGTTTGCTAGTGCTTCTCAATAAAGGAAATACTTACTTACTTACTTACTTACTTATTTCGAAGTGATTGTAAGGTGATGTAGACTTGAAAGGCTGTGGGTCACTGTTAACTATTAATAAACCTGACAGAACCTGATCACATTGCCTGTCAATTGATTTGGTTTTGACTGATCGCCTGTGAATAAGCTTGTGCGAGGGACTGAATAACGGTTTGTTCTGTGATTTGATGGGTTTGCAGGTGCATCTGGTTATCGGTCTCCTCAGGTTTTGACCCGATTTTGACTTTTTATAGCTGCTTTGTTTTGATTGAGCTCTGTTAATAATCTCATTTCTGCGATTTAAGTAAGTAAGAAAGTAAGAATATCCTTTAATAAACCAATTGCTAACTGCATTTTGGTGTACATACATCATAGTGGTCGCAATAATCTAAATTAGCCAGTCTATCTTATTCAAGTCTTATATATCATCCTAGTGATGTAGGTTTTCGCATCAGGCTATCAGCGGGAGGAATGACGCGATCATAGGCCTTTAATTAGCTTAATTTGAACGCTATATGTATAAATATCGAGATTCAGTTTATTCTGTTGTAGAAATCTAGAGATTACGATTACCATAAATACATAGGCCCTACATACACTACTCTGGCAAGGCAAAGCCAGCGCTACGGATCCAGAATACCTAAGATTTGTTTATACAATGCATAATCCGGATGTCTCGTTAAACAACTTTAAAACGTTATCTGCCGATGATATAAATAATTGTCGTCAACGGCCTTTGATGTCATAGGACGACGTTAAACTGTGGTCAAATAAATAAAAGTCTCCGAGTCGATGTGTTGTCCATTGTAAGGTGAACTCGATTTGAAAGGGTCTTTCAACCAAACGTAACAGTAAAATACTGTTTGCTACTAATTAGTATAGTATGCTCACTTTTAATAAAGTGCCACTTGAAAGCTAAGCGCAGAGCACCAGCTTATTCACGAGCGCTGTGTCGTTTCAGAGGAATTGTTAAAAGAAATCTCTTGTCTCATATAATCTCTGCGACTGTGACGGTGACTGGCCATTTAACCTGCCAATCGATTCTGTGTTGACTGAAAATGCGCTACAGTATATTAAATGTCCTGATACATATATTAGGTTAAGAGATTTCATTAGGCTGCCATCAGTAACTTCAGCGCGTCATAGTCCAGTGGTTAGCCTGATGGACTGTCAATCTAGACGTCGGGGTCAAATCCCAGGCGGAGCAGAAAGTTGGTTCGAGATTTGCATTCCGATGGCCACGTCACTGAGCTATAGAAATCACTGCGCAGATTCATTCCAGTCTTATAAGTCTGTTATTTCTGTTTAACGACTGGATTGGATCCACAGTTTAACGGCAGCTTATGACAACATAGGCCGTTGCTGCCCACAAAGACTATTTTTCACATAGTACAGCTCTAACGACGCTGTGTCATAACGAAGATGATCGCCGTCGCCCGCCTCCTTATTCCAGCCTTAACCCTAGGGCTACCAAGCTTTTTTGTAACACTGACTACCAAGGGTGGTTACCACCCCCTGGATTTCGTGTTTGGTTTTACACATCATAACTTGTAATATAGCATTGGATTCAGCATTCATTTCTGCACAGAATGGTATATTTAGTTGTACATTATGTGAATGCACCTCGAAATTACATCACTTTTAACAACGGAACCCCATTAATTAGCAATATTGTATATTATTGCGTACATTTTGTACTTTTTGGATAAACAAATATAAGATTATGTGTGTTTTGAAACTAATCTATGTATAAAAGATACACAAAATCATCCCTACACATGTTTATATAGTATAAATGTACATCCATACATATATATCCATACATATATATCGGTTTACGTTGTAATGCTGTATTCGGCCATTTTCACACAGATTACGCGTATTATTATTTATTTTGATCACTTCCGGTATTCAAAAGACAAAGATGTAGGTATGCAAATGAAGCCCTTCATTCCCTCTAAAGAATGGTATTTTTGTTTCTCTTCCAGGAAGATAAATGAATACGCTACAGACAAAAAACTAGGGGGAGTCCTTCCATTCAGCCATTTTTCACGCATATTACGCGTATTATTATTTATTTTGAGCACTTCCGGTTGTCTCAGGTCAACTCAGTGACCATAGAAATGTAGCCCCACATTCCCTCTATAGAATGGTAAAATTTGTGTCACTTAATATTAAATGACGGATAAGATATAGTCGAAAATCTAGGGGGTGGTATCCCTACAGCTACCTAAAAGGTCAAATTTTTATTCCATACGGAAAAGTTTGAGATGAAAAAACCTGGGGCCCCCCCCCTGGCAGCCCGAGGGTTAAGACGGGCGCTACCCCATAGATAAGCAGTTTATCCGTTGTGTAGAAACATCGTGTGGCGGCCAAGGGCCGTTGACGTCGACCTTACCTAATGCTGGGGCAAGTGGAAATGTTGATAATGGTGAATAAGTTATGAATTTATTTATAGCCTCTCACTAATGATTGTAAAGGTGTCTAAGACGAGCAATGTGTTATCAATTGTTTAGCGACATCTTGCTGCTTTCAAAGCTTATTACAATGATCTCTGTTAAGTCATCTCTTCACCTTTGCATTGGATATCTTTTCATCCGCAGTGATAGTTTATTTTTACGTTTAACTAGTCTGTCTGTTCTAGATAGCGAAGATTATGTGTACTAAGGAAAATTTGCCTCTATAGGGGATTGCTTAGAGTTGGATCTTACTCACGTTACTTTATTAGCTCCCTATGGAGAAGGTAGCAATGCATGTAAGGCCTATCATTATAGTAGAATTCAATGAAGACAGTCTTGAGTTTTGAATATTAATTAGTTCAACAAATGTCTGATTTAAATACAATTATATTACAATGTTGATGCTATATTTACCTATTCTAGAAAGACTAGTTATTCATTAGTTCATAGGCTACAATCCTTACTTAGAACCAGCATCATTGACTACTTAAATTTATGTTTTATAAGGCCCTAAGCTAACCTCCCCAAACAACTCTTTGTGATGAAATGTTATATTCACTTGAACTGGTGCTCGTCGTACAGTTACGGTAGAGCGTCGTCGATCTCCCTCTCGGTTGACTTGGCTTTCTTCAGGCTGATGAAGTTCTTTTCGGTATTTCTTCTTGTTGTGGCCATTCTGCTCGAAGTGATTCTTCTTGTTGAAATTAGCGCTTCTTCCAGCTAATCCTTTAGCTAGATCTTGATGATGATTGCGTGGCGAATCAAACACCAAAGTCAGAGTTCGTATAATTCGCAAACGAAACGTTCTACGTTGGAATTATAATCGCACTGTTGATACGATACTAACGTTAACTATCAATCCCAGTCGATCGCAAGTTGAAACGACGTGACTTTCGATAGTCCTCTGAAGTTTACAACGTTCGACTACTCAACGAAGTGTGTCAGCGGACACCTCCTAACATTACTACCTCTACTGATCGTCTTTCGATCAACAAATTACCAAAACTTGTTGTCCGATCAGGAGTTTGTTCGTTAAACTGCCTCGTATGACTACCGAAGCGTTCGCAGTCAACAACAACACTGATTTGATCCTTTGCGATTAATTCTGCAGTCCAGGCGTGAAGGCGGCAAACCGCGGTTCACCTAGCAGACGACAATTCTCAACGGTCCGTATTTTAATCCAACCAATCACGTCTCGCCAACATCGTCACGGATTAACCCAGCACCACAGGTTATCCCCGAAGCCTAGCTAAATATTATTATTATCTATATCGCTGGTTCTGACGCTGGTTCAATTAATTAATTGAATCATTAATCCTATACACTACACAGCTTAACAATTACTGCAGCCTTACACCTTAACTGTACATGCATATATATAAGAGCGTATATTTATAGCGCTTGGCAATACGATTTGTGTGGGGTCTCAAGGACATTCGCTACATAAACCCCCACAAACAAAGATTTGGACACAAATCTTAAATATTAAATGTCCTATATAACTACACACAAATCTTATCGTTACTTAAAGACTACCTATTCACTTACTCATCTAATAACCTTTACTTATTCTAATCATCTTCTACATCTTATCCTATAGGATATACTTTAGACTAGAATAAACATCAACTCTGCTACTAACCAATACTAACTTAAGTAATTGCTTTAACCATCACCTTACTACTTTACCTTGCAACACAAAATTACTGGTCATTACTTAACTTCTATAGAGTCCTACACTCTGCCTATAGAATATCATTATATAACTAAATCAGCAAATTAAGTAACTTACTATTTAATCTACGTTATAAACTAAACTCCTTTCTTAGATATACTTAATTATCTAAAACATCGGATTAACTTATTCGAATATCATCTTACTGGTCTTCACACCATCTTCCAAATGTAGAGTACCGTGATCCTCCTCTCTTCTCATTAAATCTCTGTCTCCATTTCCACTCAGGTACATAACCATCTCTCACTCTAACTTCTCTCTCAAATCCATTAGAATTCCTCTTTAGGTTCATCCACCTCCTTCTCTTCAACGACTCCTCTTCCATTCTCTTCTCATTACCAATTTCATTAATTCCTCCTGCTATATCCACTCTTGAATAAACTCCTTTAGCCGGCCTTCGCCAGTCTAAGCATTCTCCTTTAAACTTTCTTTGATCTCCTCTCCAATTTGTAACACAAGATCTGCCACCATCTTGTTTCCAATACTTCTTATTCACCCTACTTCCGACTACATTCCTTCCAATCTTACACCAACCAGGTTCATACTTATTCAGATAGTCTCCTCTGTACCTCACTCTATCATCGTGTCTGACTCCGTCCGTCTGTTTATTCCTCCAATCGGATGTAAAAGGTCTTCGATAACCTTTCTTACAATCGATCTTTTCACTTCTATCTCCTTCACTTCTCCTTTCATTCAAATACAACTCGTGATTACTTTTCCTGTTGCTAGTTTCCTTTTGCTTGACGCTAAGTAATTTATTTGGAGTCACTTCCAAATCAGTTAAGACTGACACTTTCAAGGGTTGTTCTGTTCGAACCCGTTTCTCATTTAGTGCGCGTGCGTTGCAACCTGCTATCTTCTCCGTCTCAGACTCAACTATCAACACACCGCCATTTTTATTTGCCGCGCTATTCTGTAAGCGTCTTCTAATGACGTCATCACGTCCATCCTTCTCGGCTAGACATTGCTTGTCTACCTGTGGATTATTTTTCATGTACGGAACACTTCCACTCACATTGCTAACAACATCACTAGTTCTGCTAGTTCTAACTGTTCCACTCATCTCAGTACCTTCTGTCCTAGATTTTTGTCTAGTCCAATTACACAATTTAGGCCCAATTATCAAATCTGTCACTAGACTATCAACAACAATGGCCTCTGTTTCGCCTGTGAAACATTCACCTTTAATCTTTATTCTAGCTACAGGATACTTCTGTTTCGCTCCATTTGTGAAAACACAGGTTCTATTTTTCCCTATGTACTGATCTCTATTCACAAAATCAGTTTTCACCGCCACTCCTGTAGCTCCTGTATCATATAAGCACGCAGCTTTATGTCCATTGACCATCATGGTCTTAGTGAACTCGTTTTCACTACAAGCGCCCTCGCTATCACTCAGTTCCGGTTTTATGGCACAATACAATATTGCCATCTCCTTGTCCTCCTCTTCTTCTTCTTCGCATCTCATCATTGCTACTTGATGCGTTCTCATCTGTCTATCACCCTTATCGCATTGAGCTATTCTATGTTTTGTAGACCCGCACCGGAAACATCCTGTTTGTCTATTTTCTCCATAATTTCTTTCTTTCTTATTCTCATTGAAGTTCCAACCACTTTTGAACGGGTTTCTATCCTTATATTCGCGCTGCTCCTTGCTTCTATCCGGTTTTGCAATCGGGCTACTCCTGTCTGTATGCTCAAACTCTCTGCCATGATACTTATTATCTTTATCCTTGTTCTTGCCACTATGTACCCATTTTCTTTCATCTGATTCACGAGCATCGAGAAAATTCTGGGCCTGCTTTAGCATCTCACTAAGCTCCAACTTCCCTTTTTCTTTCAAGAACTTTCTCATCTCATTGTCGCAACCGATGAAAAACTGATCTCTCAGAATGAGAGTTTCTAATCCTTCATATCCTTCACCAATTTCTGCCATCTGTAACCATTGCCTAAGATACCTCCTAAGTCGTTCAACATACTGTGAAACCGTTTCATCTTCATCTCTAGAAGATTTCTTAAATTTCTTCCGATATCCACCCTCAGTCAACTTAAATCTCCTGAGTAATTCATCTTTCAACTTCTCATAATTTTGGGCATCCTCTGCTTCCATTCGCTGGTACACTTCCAGGGCTTTACCTTCAAGGAATCGAGCAAGTGTCAATGCCCACATATCCTCTGCTACGTTATACGCAGTGCACGTTCTCTCAAACCTTAAGAGATAGGCGTCTAAACAATCCTTATCTTCTCTAAATACTGGCATTTTTATGTTCTTGGCATTATTATTATTTCGTCCAGTATTATCCCAATCTCCTCCGTTCCCAAGTACGTCACCTCTGTTTCTTTGCTGAGCATTATACTCCGTCCTCAATTCTAATTCTCTTAGTTTTATCTGTTTCTGGTTCTCCATTTCTATACGTTTCAATTCTAATTCGTCTCCATGACGTTTAGCTTCGAGCTCTTCCGTACGCCTCTTAGCTTCAAGCTCTTCTGTACGCCGCTTCTCTTCAAGCTCTTCTGTACGCTTCCTAGCTTCAAGCTCTTCTGTACGCTTCCTAGCTTCAAACTCTTCTGTACGACGCTTCTCTTCAAGCTCTTCCAAACGCCTCCTAGCTTCAAGCTCTTCTAAACGTCGTTTCTCCTCTTTGGCTTCTGCCTGCCTTTCTTTTACAAATTCCCTGAGTTCACTATTTTCGAAACCCAGTTCCTGTCCGATTTTCATCCATTTCTGATATTCTGCGGACATCTTGCGTTATTTTCACTATAGGCACTGCTGGCGCTATATGAAAAATCTCAGCCTTGCGCTGATAAATTTTCTTAAGGCTATAAATAGTTGTATAACCTTGACCCAACCTCGCTTTCGCCGCTAATTACCTATAGCGTTCAACACTCTCGGTATGCAGTTGACCTGACCTCACCGAACTGACGTCACTATTACGTCGTGACTACACTTTCAATATGCAGTTGACCTGACCTCACCGAACTGACGTCACTACTACGTCGTGACTACACTTTCAATATGCAGTTGACCTGACCTCACCGAACTGACGTCACTATTACGTCGTGACTACTAATAAGCTAATCAGACGACAACAAGAAATTGCAAATGGCTGCCACGTGAGTTGAATTCGATTTCAATCTCAAAATTAATTAAGCTCGTGTCTATTCTATCTGTCTAATTCTATCCCGGACGAAATGCCACCACTCATGTAACGGGTCCCCCTGCCTCTATAGGGGAAGCTTAGAGTTGGATCTTACTCACGTTACTTTATTAGCTCCCTATGGAGAAGGTAGCAATGCATGTAAGGCCTATCATTATAGTAGAATTCAATGAAGACAGTCTTGAGTTTTGAATATTAATTAGTTCAACAAATGTCTGATTTAAATACAATTATATTACAATGTTGATGCTATATTTACCTATTCTAGAAAGACTAGTTATTCATTAGTTCATAGGCTACAATCCTTACTTAGAACCAGCATCATTGACTACTTAAATTTATGTTTTATAAGGCCCTAAGCTAACCTCCCCAAACAACTCTTTGTGATGAAATGTTATATTCACTTGAACTGGTGCTCGTCGTACAGTTACGGTAGAGCGTCGTCGATCTCCCTCTCGGTTGACTTGGCTTTCTTCAGGCTGATGAAGTTCTTTTCGGTATTTCTTCTTGTTGTGGCCATTCTGCTCGAAGTGATTCTTCTTGTTGAAATTAGCGCTTCTTCCAGCTAATCCTTTAGCTAGATCTTGATGATGATTGCGTGGCGAATCAAACACCAAAGTCAGAGTTCGTATAATTCGCAAACGAAACGTTCTACGTTGGAATTATAATCGCACTGTTGATACGATACTAACGTTAGCTATCAATCCCAGTCGATCGCAAGTTGAAACGACGTGACTTTCGATAGTCCTCTGAAGTTTACAACGTTCGATACTCAACGAAGTGTGTCAGCGGACACCTCCTAACATTACTACCTCTACTGATCGTCTTTCGATCAACAAATTACCAAAACTTGTTGTCCGATCAGGAGTTTGTTCGTTAAACTGCCTCGTATGACTACCGAAGCGTTCGCAGTCAACAACAACACTGACTTGATCCTTTTCGATTCATTCTGCAGTCCAGGCGTGAAGGCGGCAAACCGCGGTTCACCTAGCAGACGACAATTCTCAACGGTCCGTATTTTAATCCAACCAATCACGTCTCGCCAACATCGTCACGGATTAACCCAGCACCACAGGTTATCCCCGAAGCCTAGCTAAATATTATTATTATCTATATCGCTGGTTCTGACGCTGGTTCAATTAATTAATTGAATCATTAATCCTATACACTACACAGCTTAACAATTACTGCAGCCTTACACCTTAACTGTACATGCATATATATAAGAGCGTATATTTATAGCGCTTGGCAATACGATTTGTGTGGGGTCTCAAGGACATTCGCTACATGGATCATATCGCTTAGATTGGATCCAGAGTTTAACGACATCTTATGGCAATGATGACCGTTGACGTCGACATAAAACATTTTGAGCAGTTCTCATTATTCCTATGGCATCAAAAAAGCTTAGAACATTTTTGTAGAATTAGTATCGACATTACCATAATAATGTGTTAAGCGTTTTAATTAACTGACGAGTAGATAGTTAGTTAACGACACTGTTAAAACATAGATGAATAACGTCGCCCTCCTCCTTTACTGAGGCTTTGGACCGGAAAAATTCCACGTTCTGACTTCCTCACTAGAAAGGATGCTTTACACTTATTAACATCTTTTAGAACTGTACTATTCAATGTTATTACTATGCATTATTACTACATCTATGTGTTTATTTTGCATTCTATTTCGATGTCCCATTAGGCGTTTGCTAATGGAGTAGTAAAGTCTATGCTTCCTTACTTACTTACACTGCCAGAATACAGGTAGTGACTTAGTTATAACCGGTGATTAGACGAAGTCGTTGAATTGAGAGTAGGCCTATTGGAGCAATAAACTATCTTCTTTCATCGTGGAATCATTTAGCCTTTATTATTGAAAGTTGGACTAATTGAACTAATCGGATTCATCAAGGTTTCTACTATGGTTTCACTTAATTAGTTATCGAATGAATGAATGAATGAATTAATTAATTAATCGTATTCATTCATTCATTAGTTAATTAATTAATTAATTCATTCATTCATTCATTCATTCATTCATTCATTCATTAGTTAATTAATTAATTAATTAATTAATTAATTCATTCATTCATTCATTCATTCGTTCGTTCGTTCGTCGTTCGTTCGTTCGTTCCGTTCGTTCGTTCGTTCGTTCGTTCGTTCGCATTCATTCATTCATTCATTCATTCATTCATTCATTCATTCATTCATTCATTCATTCATTCATTCATTCATTCATTCATTCACTCATTCAATAGGAACACTTACATAACGCTCCTCCATGATACCTAGGCCTACTCGGAAACTCTCCCAGCCCAACTGAAGCGATAGGATCAGTTTTTACAGGACTCTAGTTGTATGCAGAGTCCATAGTTAAAAGAACACGCATCTTCAACCCAACCACTGAAAAGACCCGCATTGTGTCTTTGAAGTGCTTGCAAATGGAACATGAAGTTCACCCCGAACTGCAGTACGAAGATTTCCCCGGCCAGCCAAAAACCGTTAGCAATTGATGAAAAAGTTCTCGTTTTAGACACCTTCAAAACGCTTCCTTCAGTCACTATAACTTTAGCAAATGAGTTCTATCTCTCAAATCTTTGTCGGCGGCAACGGCCTATGTTGTCATAAGCTGCCGTTAAACTGTGGACACACATATCTCTAGACTATCAAACAATCAAAGCATCAATATTATTAAATGTTGATTTTATCAATTACAATTAACTCAAAATGAATCCTATACATAAACATTTCCAAACTAGTTTTAAGTAATGTCATGTTGATATTGATTATTGAATCTGTTTGTACTATTCTTGATAGACTAAGAATATTGAACATTGATTGATTGTAAATGTAAAATTGATAGCTTGATGTTAATTTAGAGAGATAGATGTGATGCTCTGGAAATATTGTAATTAAGAATAAGAATTAGATTAAAATTGAGGAGAAAACAGTTATTAATAGAGCCTATATGGCCGCCAAAAAAAATTAATGAAAAGCCTGTACGGCTAGAAGATTAATTTTGTTTCTTTTAATATCAAAAAAGAAGTAAAAAGGAGAAAAAGAACAACCACCTGTCAAATTTCATCGTTGCAACTTCCTGTCAGAAAAGAAGCAAAAATAAGAAAAGAGAAAGAATTCTGATGAAAAACATTATTCGAAAATGAACTTAAATACGTCGAAAACTTTAAAGTCGTCAATATCCTATCAGAAATAGAATTCAAGACGGAAAGAAGATAAAGAAAACCGATTAAAACACTACATGAAAAAGAACTGAAATGCATCAAAAACTTTAAAGACGTCAACGGCCTTTGTTGCTAAAAGATGTCATTAAACATTGATAAATAAATAAATATCTCTAGACTGTAGAAAACGACAACCATTATGATGGCTTGTTCACGATGATAATGGCTCAATGGTAAATCATTCATCGGATTAGATTTAATTATGTTAGAATATATTAGATTACGAATTACCTTTCTTTAAAATACCAGCTCTTAAATAACTTTACTTTGCATTACCTTAACGGGTTCATTGGTCTTATTTTGTTCCAGCTACTTCTGCAGTCAGCCATCACTTCGGACGTTGCTGGACATCTGGTCAGCCGCCGCCTTGTCCAGACAGCTGACCACGGTCATTCGAGGATTGTGGATTGCAGCGACGTCTAGCGGCGTGTTGAAGTTGTTTTCGAGTGTCCAGATGTTGACCCCGAATGCAACGAGAAATACCACGCAGCCCACGTGACTATCTCCAGCCGAATGATGTAGGCGCCGTTCGACCGATGTAATGGCAGCGATAGACACTGGCGCTAGATAAACAATCGTAAGAGTAAACCTGACGTAGTGCCAGCTAAATTGTAAGTGATCGCATCTA
>JACEVL010002247.1:0-28931 GCA_020284085.1 Aporrectodea caliginosa
CCTCCGACAGCGCTCTATGAAGTTGCACGTGCAACTACCATCTCTCGCCTTCTCTATGCCTCCCCTGCTTGGTGGCGATTCACCACCGCAAGCGACCGACAAAAACTTCAACGCTTCCTGCAAAGGGCCAAACGACTGGGCTACCTTCCTCCTCAACACCAGGGTTTAGACAGAATGATGGAAGAAGCAGACGTCAAACTCCTGCTTGCGGTCAACCGGAACTCACAACATGTGCTCAGAGGCCTCTTTCCTCCGACCGTATGTAGGCCTTATGCTCTGCGCCCTAGACCTCATGAATATGAACTGCCCAAAAAAGATGACCACAATTTTATGAATTTTCATCTCTAGGGTTCTATATCGGACCATTCGGGATGTTAAGATTTAACTCTCAATCCTGACTATAGGCATAAAATTATTGTTTTTAATTTCATTACTTTCATTATCATATGTAAACAAGTTGCGGTATGTCAACTTTGTATCTTAATAAACGAAATCTATCTATGTAGATACAGAGTAGGCCTATATTCGCTCACTAAACCGACATCATCTGTTTGTCCCGCTAAAGCACTGACCCTACACTATGGAACCAGCCCCCTCCTTCGACACGTTCCTCCTCTAAAACTTGTGGGTCAAGTGCCTCTTTCGTTGTCTCAAGACCACTTTCTTTTCTCTGGGTATCCCGCAACTGGGAACGCCTCTGATTATTGTGCACTGCGAGAGACGCTATATAAATTTATAGATACAATATATTCGTGTTTATTATTAATTCAAACTGACACATCGCAGTGTGATAACAAGTCGTACCAGGAACAGATGATTACGAGTTATTACAGTAGTCGAAGTTAACTGTATGGCCGTCATGCGAGGCGCCCATCTGTCCTACTGCTCATTTACCAGCGACACCTAGCGAATGAGTGGCTTAGTCGACCTTTGAGAGGGAGCGGGATTCGATCCCGCGTCCATGCTGACCTTCTGCTTTTCGTGCCGGAGTGCTACTATTCGCCTAAACCTCTACTCCAGGTGGACGTGTCAAGGGCACCCCATCAAAAGAGCGCCCGACAAAAGAGCGCCGACAAAAGAGCGCCGACATAAGAGCGCCGACATAAGAGCGCCGATATATCAGAGCGAACGACAATGATATTGAATCTCTTATATGAAATGCACTTAGAAAGGTTCTGCTAAAGGTCATTTATTATGACATACTACCTCTAGTGATGTCCACTATCCAATGGATACCACAAAATTAATACGCCTTTTAAATCATTCACATAATTTACCAACCTAAAGTACGTACATGTATTCATAGAAATTCGACTGATGAAACTAATTCTTTGCTTAAATGGAAGTTCGAGTGATGAAAGCTAACTTATCAATCCAACTTCGATTTAAGCAAAGAATTATATTCGTCAACCCAACTTCGATTTAAGCAAAGAATTATTTTCAGCAATTCAACTTCCATTTAGGCAAAGATTATTTTCATCACTCGAACTTCCATTTAAGCAAAGAATTAGTTTACGTTTACTCTGATATATCGGCGCTCTTTTGTCGGCGCTTTGTCGGGTCACCCGTGTCAAGCTATACCGAAAATGCCCGAATAGTACCGAAATTGTCCGATTGACGGAAAGCTTTGGGAACCTTCCAGACACCTCTTGTTTTGAAAAGATAAACAGGGAGTCGAAGGGCGTTACAAGTCTGTCATGAAATAGTCAGAGTCAGAGTTAAGTTAGAGAGACAGAGTTAAAGATGAGACGAGAATCCGAGAAAAGAGTTTCTTGGCTGAATTTTAAAGTATTAGATTATAAAGTGATATATTGAAAAGTGAACAGTTTTATTGACGAATGACTTTTGACGAGGAAAGTTTTTAATCGAAAAGCGGTCTACTAAGCAACGAAATAGGAAGACCGCGGGACATGCTCGGTGCTTTTGGTGTTTATAATTTGATGTGAATATTTACCAAACATGCCAACCGTTCCCAATTATGTTCGGCCCATAATTACTCTACAACGAAATTCTCTAAGCACTTTAATTATATTTCTTTTTTATTTTATTTTTCATATCTAGGTGTAAGCTACGATGCGGTTTGTCATCTGGTTAGTCCATAAAACGAACGTCATCATCATCACTCTAAGCTAGCTGATTACGGAGAGCAAATAGGAAAGTAATATAAATAATGAGCCTCAATATAGACCATATAACACTGTCATAACCTTCTCCTGTTACAACAAATAACCCTTGAATTATGCTATAGGCTATACCTATTTTCTTCTATCACTTATCTTTATTACTTTAGTACTTTATTATAAGTCGTAATTGCAATCTCACGATTACAATGACGGCTTAACAAGTAATAATGGAAATAGGTTAGTGGAGCCTTAGTGATTATCCGCCACCGGTTAAATTCTTTGTGACTTTCAAATAGTAACTTGCATGATTCATTTCATTTATTGCTCCCCAAAAACAAACATTTCATAAAGTAGTGTACAAATATGTCTAAGAGATTAAAAGAGCAGACCCAGATGGGACCGAAGTCCCGCTTATTACGATCATCATTTGAAGAAACAAATTCATTGAAAATATCGAGTTGACCTAATTACTATAATAGTCGTACAATACTTTTACACAGCAGGTGAAAAAGAACCAGAACTATAAAGATTAACTAACAAGAACTATTCATTCGATGTTTTTTTTCTCGAAAAATCTACTGGTAGAATAATACTACAATATAATGAAATCCTCAGGAGCCTCTCTTTGCCTCTTTTCCTCAAACGCTTGAAGGCCATGATTCTGTTCGATCGTTGTTTCATTGTTTTAGATCGGAAGCGCCACTGATGAGTCTCTGCTGAAGTGGCGCTAAACCTGATTTCATGTCTTTTGGCCACTGCTACTTGCATAGTTCTAGATCAATGTTTCAACATCTTTAAATGAAGCTACTTTATGCATGCATGCTTCAATTATGTACAAACACCTTTGAATAAACTCTGAAAACTATGAGTACCTAGCAAGAGATCTTGTGTAGGTTAAATTATAGCTATCGATAAGAGGTCGACATGCTACACCAAACACAAAAAGCGGATACCATTTCTGGAAATTTCTGAACAATCGCTAAACTGATTAAGAAAATAAAACCTAACGAAATTTAGATAATCGTGCTAAGTAGAAGAATTATTAAAATTAAGCAAAGAAATGTGATCAATTCGACGTTTCGACCCACCTCTTAACAGTCCAACTTAATACTTATTCGGAATGTCCTTCGATTTTGACGAGTTTCATGCAATAAACACGTGAAAATGAAAGCAGTCGACGTCCGAATAACTAAACAAAAGTAAAACTATTACACTCAGCTATTTCAGTATTTACTCCATTCTATATAAATACGGCACAGAACACTGGTCTAATGATAACAGGCCAGGCCAAACGCTTGACAGCTCGCAGATTATTTTAGCGTCACGTCAGACGTGTCAAACGTTTTTAATGGTGGGCTAATGGCAATATTTTCTAGCAAGTGACGGGCCAGAGTGCCGCAGTTGCCTGAGCAAAATGGAGGTAGGGGTATGGGAGGGACTCGGTGAGCCCATCTCTAGAAAAGTTTGCAAAACTAAATCTTGACTGGTGCATTTGTAGCATACAAACAGGAAAATTAGGCTTATAAAATTAAATGTTGATCTTCATTATCCGTCATGAAGATCACAGCCGTCTTTAGGCAAGGTTCCGAGGGCTAGAAACACATCGTCGGCGGGCCAGAACGTCGGACAGTTCTTTCGCACCTCTGGATCGTACGCAGTGAACAGACTTCATGCATGCACTACCCGCCTGATATAGGCCTACATTAGACGTCGAAGGACCACCATTTCTCGATGAGAACTATTAATTGTAATAACATAAGCAAATTGTAGTCAGGATATGACAATTTAACTCAAATTCTGAACTTAACTGGAAACGATTTATGGAACTAAATCAATACAACAAGACAGAGTTTAAAAATAGAGTCATTTGTTACAATCCAATCACATGCACCTACAAAAAAGTACACTGTAATTAAATGCTTTTCGTGTCTAAGTGAATAAGAAAACTTGTGGACTACAACGCTTGAGATATTATGTCTATTCTGCGGACTTCTGCGGTCCAAAGATTAGATGATGAGGTCAGTTTGGGGTCACTTAGTTTTTAGTTCCGTACTGTCTTGTTAACGGATAACTTGAGGCATGTTCTTAACTTGTTACGGCTTTTACATTATTTTATGCATCACATGGGTCCTTAGTTATTAGGGCTTTAATAATAATTAGTCCAACTGCATTAAAGCGGCTTATTCAAAAGTTTTTTTAGGATGTTATGCCCTCCCAATGTCCCTTCATTGCTGGATCACATTCCTATCAATGTTAGCAGGCTTTGCAAACTAAGGGTCATACGACTCGGATTTTGGCCTAACGACTTAGGTTCAAGGCAATGGTTGCATATTCTATAATAATAATAATAATAATAATAATAATAATAATAATAATAATAATAATAATAATAATAATAATAATAATAATAATAATAATAATAATAATAGTAATAATAATAATAATAATAATAATAATAATAATTATTATAATAATAATAATAATAATAATAATAATAATAATAATAGAACAGAACCCACGTCTTCGGACATAGTTTTCATAGCCTGAGGGAATAAAATTATAATAATAAAAAAAAAATAATAATAATAATAATAATAATAATAATAATAATAATAATAACAACAACAACAATAGATCTAAAAAGCGCATTTATCATAAACTAAATACACCTCAAATGCGAAATACACGAACATTATCTGTAGGCTACGTATGCATAAATGTATCTGCTGGATGTCTATTTGAAGCTATTTTAAACATCGAAAGGACGCTAAACTTCCTTATCTAACAGACCTAAATAGGTCTTGCGATCTAGTAAGCTTACTTAATTCCTATCTGCACATAGGGCGACGCAGCCTCACCATTCGTCTTTGTCCATTACCAGTCTTTCAGCCTCGTCCCACGACATCTCCAAGCACCTCAGATCATCCCTGAAGATCTCAGACCAGTCGTTCTGTGGGCTAATTAGTTCTGATGAACTATGTTAGGCCATTATGAAAGGTTGCAATGCTAGCCATGCATTTGATGAGACAGTAGATTCAATACGGGTTGAGGGTAAAGTGAGGAAAGACACCCTGATAGTAGGACAGAATTGAAGGAGGTTTTGTTGAAGATGTCACAGTGGAAGAGAAAGAGAAAGCGGGTTGGACAGGAAACCGGTAGACGCGTGTGACTTCGGTTTCCTCTTTTTTTTCATGTATAACGCTTTATAAGATATTATTTAATATTCATTATGGAAGACAGATATTTATTTAAATTTTTAACTCTTTCAGGTATATATATATATATATATATATATATATATATATATATATTACGGCTTGATTTTGATGCGCCATCGGTTGATGCCTTGTGCACTAGACACCGGCGCAATAGAAGTTACCAATTACATTACATTACATCACACAGTAACGCCATCTCTCTTGTCGTACATAACTGAGCACAATTTTTTATGTCAATATCTCTTTTCTATCTTCAAATTCCTTTAATTTACGCTTGTCATCGGCGGCTCGCCTGAAATTTTAGAATATGTATTTGACAGTGGTGAGTACTGCCACAGCGTAGGGCATACGGTATTTCATTCTCATTTAGGTCCTATGACCTCCGATGTCTTTAAATGACTACCCTTACCGATATCCCTTGCCTATATCGCTTACCTTTGTTCCTTTTCCGTGTGTTTCTGGCTTATGTCCCTACCAATTTCAACAGGCATGTTGAATTACAACGAAGTGCGATTCTCAGGACTCGGCGGTGCCCCAACGAAAAAGGTTACAGACGATTGATGCATCTGTCTATATATGAAATGTGTATAGCGCCTAGGGGTCTGCGGGTATACCCGTACCCGCGGGTTTACCCGTACCTGACCCGTACCCGCGGGTCGGGTACGGGTCGGGTAGACATTTTACGGGTCGGGTCGGGTACGGGTAGGAGCATTACGGGTACGGGTATACCCGGTTTTACCCGTACCGAACTGAAGTTTTGGCGTTACATGTAATTGTGAGTCTTGCACCTTCAAAGACTTATCATAATGGTGGTATCCAGTCTAAGTATCATATTCTTGTTTTGTCCTATGTGCGTGCGCCTTAATGAGCTTGACATTCATTTATAGATGCTCAATTTAAAGTTACAAAATGGCTTGTTTCAGTTAGCACAATCCAATCGTAGTGTTTTACACATCTTCTCATCTCATCCGAGTTTCAGGCCCGACAATCGGGGTCAGGTGTCGCTGACACCGACCCTGGCAGTTCAGCAGCCGTGTTTGCTTTAAAACAGGTTGATGCAGTTACAGTAGTTGAGAATAGGAATAGTTGAAACACCAAGTCTGTCACCTCTTTCCCTGTGAGAAATAAACTATTCAAATAGCGGTATTTTGTTCCAAACTCCCGTGTTATGGCTGGCTGAAAAAAGTTATTATTATTATTATTTTTTAATCGCCATAGGTAAGTGTAATCCTTCAGGATCTAAGAAACTATCGGAAATGTTTTGTCGTTCTGGAGTTAAAGGTCATCTTCACCGGTCAAATGTGTAAACGTGCAACGAAAAGCTGAATCGTTGTGCGCAAATTGAAATACGCTGAAAGAGGCGTGCTGTCTCCTGCGGGTCCCCCGAAACAAGTTATTATTATTATTGTTATTATTATTCTTCTTATTATTATTATTATTATTACTATTACTACTACTGTGATCATCACCGTGATCGTCAAACTATTATTATTACTACCGTGCACATGCTTTGTAAGACCATTGGACTGGTAGGGACTGGAATTATGGGAAGTCCTATTAATTACGTGGCGGGTACAGTACGGGTACGGGTATACCCGCGGGTACGGGTCGGGTTGGGTAGTAATTTCGGGCACGGGTCGGGTACGGGTACGGGTAGCAGTCCTGTGTTACGGGTACGGGTCGGGTAGCAAAAATGCTCTACCCGCAGACCTCTAATAGCGCCCCTTCAAGATTACTACTCAGAGGCGCTCCCGACCCAGGCCCGGTCAAAAAGGAAACTCTTAAGTAATTTTATAAAAGAGCCAGAGTAGTCAGAGGGGACACTATTTCAAAGAGAAGGACCCACTATCGAGAAAACCCGACGGTGTCTGGTGGCAGAGCGAGCATGATGAACTATAAAGTCACCTCTAGAGGCTGAGCGCAGACATGGGCGACTAGAACAGACCGAAGTCAAAGTGAAGAGCTCCTGGAAATAGGAAGGTGCGCTACTCAGAACACAGTGCCAGACAATAGATAAGACCCGATAATGTATGCGCTGCTGGACCGGGAGCCAGTGGAGGACATCACGCATAAAGGCAGAGATATGGTCAAACCTAGAGACACCACCAATTAAACGAACAGCCGCCCTCAAAACGCCTTCTAAAGGATGCAAACGGATCTGTCACTTAGTCCACAGTAGAGCGAAGAGCAGTAGTCCAAACGATTAAGAATAAAGGCATGTACCAGAGTTGACGCAGAGCAAGAAGACAGAGAGCGAGTGACAACCCGATGAATGTTTTGAGCATATTTATATGTATGCACGAATGTAATCTGCTGGCTGTTTAAGTAGCGCCTTCGAAACTCATAAGGATAAATACTTGTTTGTCTAATATTATCTAAATGATTGTGATAGGTTGAACATGTCTATTGTGCCTATTTGTTATGGTAGAACGTTCCAGGACCTCGGTCATGCTCGTCGCCCACAACTAACTAGTAGGCTAGTTACCGGTAGTGACTTAAAAATTTGAGTGGCAATAAGGTTAATCCGAACATTGTTGAAAACGGAACAAAATCTCAGGCAGAATAGGAAAAGTGAACTTTGGCGAATAACATTGCAATACAGTAAACATCGCTGAAGCAGAGGATTCCAGCGACCATGCGGAGATTTTAATGCGATTAGGTTCAGAGCCATCTAGCGAGTCTAATATCAGCACCGTTGGGTTTCAACCGAGAGATTTGACGAAGTCATAATTACGTGTATTTGTTTTTAATTTTTGTAATTTGTTTTAGCACTTTCAGGTTCATGTGAAATGTAACAGTAGATGTCAGGCAATTTAATTAAATACTTGTTTGCTATATGTGAAACTTAAATACATGTGTTAAATTGTGAGCTTTTCAGGCAATGTGTATAAAAATCTGGCTTAATATGTTATTGTAAGCTTTTCAGGGTAGGCTATGTGTATAGAAATCACTTGAAGCTTTCAGGGTATATACCCTGGTCTTTTGAGGGAATGTATATATTCCCTGAGTGAATCAAGGAATATACATACACCCATGGGCGTAACCAGGAAAAATTTCGGAGAGGGTTTAAAGATTGGGGGGGTTCCATTAGAAATGGTCCGAAAAAGATTTAAGGTTTGTTGGTATTTCACATGTAAAAGCATATAAATTTTGTAGGAAACTTATTTGGGAGTTTTGATCCCGGACCCCCTCCCCCCTAAATACGCCCATGCATGCACCCTAAAGATTTCCGGGTACCGGTATATAAAATATTCCCTGATAATACACATTCTCTGTAACATATATGTTAAGGCGCCATGATAGGCTGCAGTGTTAGTCATGCAATCATACATTTTGAGAGACATTATCTCCGATATGGGTCGAATATGGAGTGACTAACGACAACCCTATGAAGGTGAAAGTGAATGAAATTTCAAAGAATTTAACGGGTTTTATTTGAAGGTGCCAGAGTTGCAGAAAGAGATCAACCGTGCTGTACTGTAACAGTGAACCGCCAGACGAGTACGACTATCACTTGCTCTTATGGTAGGCCTAAGTGTCTAAATAGGCTACAACGTTTTGCAAAACTTTAACAAAACTTTATTTTCAATATAAGAATCTGCTATGTTTGATAAGTGGTCTGCAAAGGTTCATTAGTCACTCTAAGCTTGCCTAGCTTGTTTAGAGTAACACAGGGAGGAGATCCGGTCGACGTATCCTTGGATCGTAGACTCGGAACCGACCTGGGCTGATGAATCAAAGTCCTCCGTGCCCACCTTCATGTGGTGCAGACTGTTAGTATCCTCCCAAACTTTGGTAGGAGAACGAACGGGCACGGCAGGCAAAACCAGGGGAAGGCAATGGCAAACCACCCCTGTTAATATGCCAAGAAAACCGTATAGAACAGAACTGAGAGATGCGACGGCGGACAGAAGAAAATGGAGGAACTTGATCATGACGGTCGCCAGGGTTCAACGAACTGACAGCACAAGGTAACAAGGTAATGTTTGATAGGAATTTAGCTTTTCTCGTTATATCTACATATATATGTTATTATAGGGATTTTGTAAAATGCCTGAAATTTTTAGGCAATTTGTAAAATCCCCAATTCACTCGGGCACTTTACTAAAATCCCTGAAAACCAGGGATTTTGTAAAATCCCTGAAATCTGATGATGAAAATTTGACAGATTGCCTGAAAGTGACGAAAATTATCAAAGTTTTACAAAATACCTGAAAACCAGGGATTTTGTAAAATCTTCAATCTGATGATTACAGGCAATGTGTAAAATCAGGGATTTTGTGAAATTTTTAGGCAATTTGAAAATCCCCAATTCACTCGGGCACTTTATAAAATCCCGGGATATAAAAACCAGGGTTTTGTAAAATCCCATAAATCCTGATCATGTCCGCCTTTGGCTGCGTGTCCGACATGTCCGCCGGCTATGTTTCAAGTCATGTGGTCGGGGCCGTGACTTGTTTGTTCGCTTCCCTTCGGAGCCTAAATGGGTATATTTCACAACCGGAGGCAAATTCAGAAATAGAATTAGAGAAAAATAAAGTCATGCAAAATTTAAAAAATTTCTTACACACATATTTTACTAGCAGTGCTGAAGCATACTTAATATTGAGCAGCGCTTAAATTTGACAGATTTGGCCTAATTTTTCATTTTAGTTTTTTGCTATGTGAAATACATACAACTTTGATTCCTAAATATTTACAACTCCGTTACGTACTAAATACACATTACAAGATACCGCCACTATTTATAATTAGTGATTAATTAGTATTAAGTGTGCATTAAATTATTACACAGCAAAATAAATTATTATGACGATAAATTATCTACATGTACCATTAAATAAATTCATTTTAATAGAAAATAAAGTAACGGAGTTGTAGTAACGGAGTTGTAAAATATTCATAATTAGGTCTCCATGCTTACAGGGCGAGTTAAGATATAAAAAATAGTTAGTTTATAGTGGCCAGGCTGTCAGTTTCAATATTATTTTTGAAAGAAAAAAATTATATATACACGCAAAATGCAATAATTACCGTCACGGAGTTGTAAATCTTTTTTATACTATAACATTACCGGATAAATTTCCGCAAATTGTCAACAGAAGCAAACATCCATATTGATTTCTTTTTGGTAAAATCAATGCCGACTGGTTCCCTGCTATCGAAGATGTCAATTCAAAAAAATTGAGTTTTCAATTCATTCCACAGATGGCAGAAACCCATTCGTAACGGAGTTGTAAGCAATATTTGAAGACATAGGGTTTTATTTATTTTTTAATTATTTAGTTCGTTAATAAGTTAATAAAAACCATATGGAGCAATGGATATATGTAAGTTAATGATCTAAAAATTTAAAACATCAGTTCAGCGCTTCAGCTGTTACCCTAACGTAACGTTGAATTGACGCACCGTTAGAAAGGACAATGCAATTTCGGGTTAAAATTGGACTTTATAAAATTTTTTTCTCATACTAATCATCTAAATAATATAACATAAATAATTTTTTATAACTAACTTATGCCCTATGATGTATTTAAAAATTATACATTATAATTTTATTCTTTGTGTAAGCCGCCCAAAGGAGAAGACGGAAATTTATCTAATTTGCCTCCGGTTGTGAAATATACCCATATAGCTTTGAGTTGTCGCGACGGATTGTCAATTAATAAGAATAAATAAATAAATAAATGAAATAAAATAAATAAATAAATATAATTACATTTATTTATTTAATCAATTAATTAATTAATTAATTTTAATATATAAATATGAAAAATAAAAAATAAAAATAAAAATAAATAGTCGTTGCGGTGTTAATTAATTAAACTATTAATTATCTAATTAATTAAATGAATTAAATAATTAAATTTATTTATTCATATAATTGTTTAATAAATTGTTAAATAAATAATTAATAATTCAATTAATTAATTATTTATTTTTATTTCTATTTATTTAATAAAATTAAATAAATAATTATATGAATAAATAAATTTATTTATATAATTATTTATTTTATTTTATTTTTTATCAAAAAAATAAAATAAAATAAATAATTATATGAATAAATAAATTTAATTATTTAATTCATTTAATTATTTAGATAGATTAATAATTTAATTAATTAATTAATTATTTTTATTTATTTTATTTTATTTTTTATTTTATCTTCTTATTTATATATTAAATTTAATCCTGAGGGATCATTGATACCTTTAAAAAAAAAAATTAATAAATGTAAATATATATTTATTTATTTTATTTTATTTATTTATTTTCTTTATTTATTCTTTTAATTGACAATCCGTCGCGACAACTCAAAGCTCTATTTAGGCTCCTAAGGGGAAGGGAACAAACAAGTCACGGCCCCGACCACATGACTTGAAACATAGCCGGCGGACATGTCGGACACGCAGCCAAAGGCGGACATGATCAGATTTATGGGATTTTACAAAATCCCTGGTTTTTTATATCCCGGGATTTTATAAAGTGCCCGAGTGAATTGGGATTTTACAAATTGCCTAAAAATTTCACAAAAATCCCTGATTTTACACATTGCCTGTAATCATCAGATTTAAGGGATTTTACCAAATCCCTGGTTTTTTTCAGGTATTTTGTAAAACTTCGATAATTTTCGTCACTTTCAGGCAATCTGTCAAATTGTCATCATCAGATTTCAGGGAATTTACAAAATCCCTGGTTTTCAGGGATTTTGTAAAGTGCCCGAGTGAATTGGGGATTTTACAAATTGCCTAAAAATTTCGTGCATTTTACAAAATCCCTGATTTTATATACATTCATTCATTCATTCATTCATTCATTCATTCCGGATATTTATATAGCGCCTCTTCAAGAAACCTACTCAGAGGCGCTCCCAGCCCAGCCACGGCCAAACAGAAAGGACTTTAGTAGTTGGTAGAAAGTATGCAAATCATTCCGGGGCAGTAAGCGTAACGTAAGCGACAGCCCATTCCAAGTGGAGGGGCCAACAACCGAGAAGGCTCGACGCTGTCTGACCGAGGAGCGGGCCCGAGGGACCAATAGCTCCCCTTAGTCGAAGAGCGCAGCGCTCGATGAGAGGTTAAGTCAGAAATCGGGCGACAGAGATCAGATAAGTAAGACGGAGCACTACCAGTGAGACACCGCCAGACAAGTGCTGCTAACCCTATAGGATATGCGTTGCGAGGCAGGAAGCCAGTGCAATACATCACGCATGTAGGCAGAAACTGGGGCATATTTGGGAATATGACCAATAAGTCGAGCAGCAGAACGAAGGACCCGGTCAAGACGCCCTATTAAGACAGATGGGTGACCAGCAAGAACCGAGCAACAATGATCAATTCTGCTGGTGACGAAGGCGTGGACAAGTACCACAGCAGCATCATGGGAGAGGGACCTCTGGACAACACGCAACTGACGGAGCTGGTAGTTACAGCTTCGTGTGATCAGGTTGACGTGCTGCGAAAGACTAAGTTCTTGATCAAGTGTCACCCCAAGGTCACGAACAGTAAGCGAAAAGGCAATATGGGGGAAGGTCTCGGCCAACAGGTGTAGGTCAACACCAGCCAACTGTCTGCGACCACCAAGCCAAATGAACTGGGTTTTGGATGGATTCAAAAGCAAGCGATTTGAGGCCATCCAATCAGAAAGGGCATCAATGGCACGGCACATCAGCCCAACAGAGGCCACTGCATCAACTGCACGGCAGTGGACGTATGCTTGTATGTCATCAGCATATAGCTGGTGCAAGAGTCCACATGACAGTAGTAGGGAGCTAACGTCAGATGTGTAGAGAATGTAAAGCAAAGGGCCCAACACTGACCCCTGAGGTACACCAAAAAGGGCAGGGACCCAGCGGGACCTAGAGGAGCCAGCAATTACACAGTTAGTACGACCTGTAAGGAAAGAACGAAGCCATTCTAATGGTTTGCCAGTCAGTCCAAAAGAAATAGAGAGGCGTTGAAGGAGGATAGAATGGTCAACAGAGTCAAAAGCAGCGCTAACATCAAATAGAGCTGTAACATATACATATATGAACGCAGTACCCTATTGCATATTTTATGGATAGGCCTATATAAATCATTTCATTGGGAATAATATTGCCACTCGTTTTAAAACGATGAAGTTCTTACATTGGTAGTTGCTTCTTAGCCATTGTAACAGCCACGTGTATTAGTAACGCTCAGTTAACACCCAAATTCTCTCTTGAGTAGGCTAAATGACTCACTGATTAACAATATTTTATCTCTAAAGAGTACACGAAGTTATACGACTTTGCTCAAATACTCGAGTATAAATTAGTGCAAAGTTTTTAATATACAACTATGAATGTACAAACATCTCTCAATTGCCCTCTTGTACAAACAATAACTACAAAGCTTATTCGACTTCTAAATAGTCGTGTATTTCCTCGTAGATTGAAGTTGTGATTCCAGCTGATTCGTCCATATCTGAAGACGGACGATTACGTCTCATCCCAGTATTCAGACCTGTGTAGGATCTTTCAACAGTTGCAGCTAAAGAGAAAACAAAACTCTTCATCTGTATACATGATGGAGACAAGGGTATGGATAACCAGGCAAATGCTTGCGGTAATTTTTTTTATAGTTTTAACAACTACCACGATATTCCAGGCACCAATGTTCACATTTTAATAACCTTATTAAATCCATGCGATATGATCGTGAAAAGTTCACGGCTGCTGTTCTGGCTGTTCCAGCCTTTCAAGACCCGATACAGTTCCAGGATGAACCTGCGGAACATCTCTTCGACATCTTCCAACGTGACATTACTGCAGTCATCGATCGCCTATTCCCTGATTTCCCTCTACGTCAGACAAGGATGCGTACTCGACCTTTATGCCCCTGGTTCGATGGGGAATGCTACACCTTACGTCGTCAAGCTCGTCGATTGGAGCGCGTGTTTCGCCGCAGCGGCCTCGCGGATGACAGAGCCGCTTGGGTGAAATTCGTTCGCACCATGCATCGTCGCCACAGGGAGACGGAGGGTCAATACTGGGAAAGCAAGATCAAGTCCAGTTCTGGAGACCCGAGACGCTTATGGTCCACCTTCAAGGACTTGCTGGGGAGTTCAGGAGCTACCTCAATGCCGGCCCCTCCTCCTTTCTCGGCTGACGAATATGCCAAATTCTACACCGATAAGATCAATGCTGTTCGTCGTGACACTGCTGGCCCTCCGCCGCCCTCGTTCTTCTCGACTGAGCTCTCTTTTTCAACCCTTGAGGCTGAGCTGCGTCGCCTCATCCTTGCCTCGCCTGCCAAGTCGTCGGAATTGGATCCTCTTCCGACCTTTGTCATCCAGGAGCAAATCGAAACTCGAAACTCTCCTTCCGTACCTGACGATCCTCTGTAATTCTTCTCTACGTGATGGTATCTTGCCGGTTTCACACAAACGTTCCATCATCATGCCTACCCGGAAACAGATTGGACTGGATCCCTCTAGCCCTTCTAGTTATAGGCCAACATCTAACGTTACTTTTATCTCTAAACTAATCGAGACAATCGAGACTTGTAGCTTCCCAGTTACTTAGTTACTTAGATGGTAATAACCTTCTACCTTGTGCTGTTGACCGCTCTCAACTTACTCTTCTTGCACTTTATGACGTAAGTGCAGCCTTTGACACGGTAGACCATGATCTTCTCCTGCGTCGCTTTCTATTTCGTTTGGTATCTCTTCCTTGCCTCTTCAGTGGCTTTCTTCATATCTATCGCTCTTCGTCTACTGTCTTCCACTCGTCGCGTTCCCCTTGGATCCCCGTATCTATTGGCCTTCCTCAAGGTTTTGTGCTTGGCCCTCTTCTCTATATCCTCTTTACTGCTGACCTTGAATCAGTTCTCGCTTCTAGTGACCTTTCTGGCCACTCATACGCTGATGACCTCCAATCTTACTTGCACTGCTCTGTAAGGGACGCTTTGAGTGCTGTTCGCTTGATGTCTCGTGCAACTAGTGTTGTTTTAGTTGTGCCTTGAGTGTTAGTTTTAGTTATTATTAGTTTTACATGCTAGGTGTTTTAGTTATTATTAGTTTTAGTTATTTCGCCAAGTTCTAGTTTTAGTTTTTAATAGAAACTGACACTTCCTCGTTTTAGTTTTAGTTTCTTCAGTTTTAGTTTTAGTTTTAGTTTCAGTTATTCGTTCACTGATATTTAGCTGACAACAATGTATATCAAATTACTGCCAATAGGCTATTGCAACCATTATTCTTACAGTATGACAACATGCCATGTATCATACATGATATAATGTTCCTTTCATGATTAGTGTGGTAAAAATTTCTTCTTAAGCTGTATGTGATTCCCCGATTTTCGCACCTATGTACAAAAACATTGAATATTCAAGGACGCTAGGTTTTCGTTGTGTGTTTTCGTTAGGTTTTCGTTAGATGTTTTCGTTATTATTAGTTTTGACCGTTTTAGTTTCAGTTATCGTTTTTGGCCTGTTCCGCGAGTTTTAGTTATTATTAGTTTTAGTTATTTCACCAAATTTTAGTTTTAGTTTTAGTTTCAGTTAACAATAACCCTGAGTTTTCGTTAAAGAAGGTTTTCGTTTTAGTTTTCGTTAACGAAAACAACACTACGTGCAACTGACACTCTGTCTGCCTGGCTTTCTTCCAATCGCCTGAGAATTAATCCCCTTAAGACCCAGTTCATATGGCCGGGTACACGCCAGCAGCTGGCAAAACTTGATCTGAAGTTACTTGCAGCTGAATTTCCTCTAATTTCATTCTCTACCTCTGTACGAGACCTTGGTGTCATCCTTGATCAGGAACTAACCTTTTCTAAACACCTCTCTTCTTTGTCTCGCTCCTGCTTTTACCATCTTCGTCAACTTAGGGTTGTTGCTCGCTCTCTTTCAACCTCTGCTGCTTCTACTCTTATCCATGCCTTTGTCTGCTCTCGTCTAGACTATTGCTCTTCTCTCTACACTGGTCTTCCCTCAAGTCCACTCGTCCTCCCTTGAGAGGGTCTTTCGGTCTGCGGCGCGCCTTGTTGGTCGCATACCTCGCTATGGTAGCGTATCTTCCTACATACATCATACTCTTCACTGGCTTCCCCTCCGGCAGCGTATACTGTATCGGCTCTGCTCTCTCGTTTGGCAAAGCGTCTTGGGTACAGCTCCTCTCTATTAAATTTTATGTTCCACCTTTGCTCTCTCTTCCTCTCTTACTGGTCGCTCAGCCCTCCGTTCCTCTTCTCGGGGTGACTTGTTGGTTCCATTTGCCCGCACTGCTACTATGCAGCGCCGAACATTCTCTGTTGTTGGCCCAACAGCCTGGAATGACTTGCCATCTTTCCTTCGTCTTTCTCCTCGTGTTCACTCGACTTCCTTTTACGCCCTATTAAAGACTTTCCTCTATGATCAGGCCTGGCTCGGGAGCGCTTTTGAGTAGAGTCCCTTGAAGAGGCGCTATATAAATTCTATGATTAATTGATTGATTGATATGACTCTCTAACAGTTGCAACATTGTGATGCCGCTGAGACGCCTCTTCTCGGTCGTTTAAGTAGAACTGATTATGTGGCTATGATGTGTGTTCGAGTATTTGCACAGACGTAAATGTGATCGAAGTGGATTCTTGCATGACAGCATTATTTTGATCACTGTGAATTGGTTAACAGATATAAAGAAGTTGAAGTTGAATCGATTCCTGATTTTAGTATGACCCAAGTTGGCTGCATTTTGGTTTTGTAAATCAACTATGACTGCTATCGTTGTTTGAGTGACACCGATTGGTTGTATTTGACTTTTGTGGCCCAACAGGATTGTTTATTAATATTATAGGTTTTTTTAATAGTTAAACCATCAGTTACCTTTATATTATAGTTAATTGTTAACATACATGTAGTGTAATGTGAAGTCTATTGTTTTTGATGTGATGCACGTTAGTTAATCACAAGTACAAGTTAATCACAATGTACCTGATAGCGGTGTGACTATCAGTTTTTTGTTGTTTCCAATAAACGAATATAATAATAATAATAATAGTTGCATTTAAGTTTTGATATAAAATTTCATAAATAAGGATAACAAACCCTGCAATGATGGCTAACAAATCTAACAATTATTTTACAGGTATTGCACAATCACTAGCTGAAAAATTCCTGATTCCCCTACCTCCTTTGAAAAATATATGAGCCGTTGCTTAGTTAAGTTTGTTTTGATTACTGTGTATTGTCTTTTTCTAGTTCTCTGTGAATATGAACCGTCATAATCACCACATCATAATTATGGTAGTTAGGTAGCTCTAGGTAGTGGGTCCTGTGACCCTTTAGAGCTATCCGTGAGTTGCCTAAGTAGCACAAGTGTTGATAGCTGTATATCGTAATCATGATGGGGAACAATACATTTTTTTAAATTGAATTGAATTGAAAACAGTATGGAAAATATTTTAATTGCTAGAATATCATTAATTCAGTTGAGCCAATCTTAGAAATCGCATTCTCATTAACTGACCTGACATAAAGTTGTTGTGAGAATACGGTGAGGCATTTGGTTGCTTTCTATTGTATTGAACCGTTTGTTGTTGCGGATTAATGCCAACAGTTGATTGTTGTTGATTAGACAGAAACATCGGATTGGACATCAACGCTGCCTGTTGCTCAGCACTTAAGATCAATGGCTGTTGATGCATGCAATCATGATGTTACACAGTGTGACATGTCATATATCGATAGAATATCTGAGGTTTAAATAACTGTTTATATAGTCTCAAAACTTTTCACAACGCGACAATAATAGTGGGTATTAAAATTTAGAGAATCTTTCCTAATATCAAAGTAGGGTTAAGAACTCAGCAATTAGACACTCGTGCAAAGAACTTAACCGAATATTTATGAAGCTCATTTGTAACCTATCAACACTCAACAGCACAGTATGCGGTAAGGTCCTCAAAGTCGCGACATAAACCATCTAGATTGCTTAAATATAAATAAGAGGCAGAGGGCAAGTTACTAGTAAATTGAAGACGAAAAGGTTAGAATTGTTGGAAATTATCCCAAATCAGATATGTGACAAGTGACGGTAGTCAAGCTTTAAGTTCATGTATAGCATTTTCTCGCATTAATTAATTCAGGGACGTTTATAATATATAGCACCTCATCAAGACAGCTACACAGCTGTGCTCCCCACTCCAGCACGATCGGAAAGAACAGTTTTCCAACGATTGTAGGCCCCTAAAGTTTTCAGAAAGCGAACTAGGAAGCAGGCGCAGCTCAAGGGAGGCGACTCCAAACCACCGGGCCCACCACCGAAAAAGCTCGGCTTTGCATGGTAGTGGTACGGGCGAACAGGACTGAGAGCAACGTCTTCCCCATTGAGTGCAGGGAGCGGCTACTCCGCGAACCCGACGCATGCCGACAAAGATCAAGTAGGTAAGTCGGGGCAAGGCCTAGCTGGCACCGCCATACAAAGGAGTCAGTCCTATACTCAATACGCTGACGGACAGGGTGCCAGAGCAGAACCGCCAACATTAATTTTATTCTACGATATTCTTACACTTATTAAGATATCATATGTTTTAATTATTTACATCTGAATATTATTTCCATATAGCAGCACTACTCGGAAAAATGCCTAGGCTGACGGTTCTATAGTCTCCCTGAGAGCCTTGTAGTCGTTTGTCTAATGAAGATTAAAGATACTTGCCTGAATCTGAGGTGGAGATGTATGACAACAGTTGCAAGCACCAAGAAGGCAGCAGACGATGGAAGACCAAATGGCAATGATGGCCTCTAAGATTCCCAACGCAGCAAGAATTGAACTAATTGCGGTCATTGTCGTTGTCTGAAATTAATAGAGTTCAATCAATCAATCAATCAGTCGTTTATTTGTAACCAACCAACCATAAACAATTAGATTGCAAATCATATTGCACTGTTTAACTATGGATTGTTGAATGCCACAAGGGAAGCCTCTGAAATGATCAATGATCCCGCTAAGTTGGGATACCAATGTGCAGTTTCAATAGAATAGGCCTATGTGGCGACCGAAAGATGCTTTACTTAGTATAACAGTTGGTGACTTGATTAACATACAAAATCTTAATGACCATCATGTCTATGGGCGTCCGGATTGGAAGGGACATTTGCCCCCTTAATTTTGCACATATTTAAAATAGGGCCTAATTACTTATCATCTTGGTTTTTAACAATGAATGGTTATAATTTTCCACAGTTTTATTTTTATCCAAACTAGTCAAGATAACCTGAAAATTCAAAATGTATAAAAACCTTGAAGTTGCTAACAGTTTTGTGTTTGAAATAAACTTTCAGATATAGCATAAAACGAATCCTCGAAAAGGGCTCCATATATCAAGTCAAATGCTGGCAAAGCGCTGACGGCTGTTATGTTGGAATCCGCGCCAGACCGTCTAATCGCGGTAGCGAGCGCTGAGGGTGATGTGATAGGTTGCTTTCTGCCAACAATACAAAACTTTGCCCCTTAAACAATTTTTTTGTCCCCCTCCTAAAACACTTATGCGGATGCCCATGTAAAGAACTAAATAAAACTAATTAACGAAACTAAAAGGAGTCAGTGGGAGTGCAGTTAAACGTATGGAAATATAAGATTACATCAAAGCATTTCGTAGTGGAACACTCAGCACAACGCGAGCCAAGGAGTTTTGGATGCGTTGCAACCTGTTGAGCTCTGACAAAAACCGAATTAGCATTATCAAGGCGAGAGGAGACAAGGAACAGGCTATGGCTTGTGACATATTCTTAGTCAGAGCCGACCTGATGTGACGTATTGCCCTGATGTGATAGTAACAAGATTACAAAGGTTTGATATGTGCTGTCGGAATGTGAGCTTACTGTCCAAGTGTTTTGACAGTATCTGAAAGTGGCACAGCAGTACCTGCAAGGTCGATGCTAGAAAGTGAAGGAAGAGAACGCAGTCGTTGGTTTGAACCGGACAAAATTGCCTCAGACTAAATTGCCTCACAAGCCATAGCCATAGTCTGGGTCTATATGGCCAAACCATTGAAACAAAACCATGCATACATAGAAGAGAGATTCAAGTTTTAGTTTACCAGACTGATCGGTATGTGAAAGAACAATATGGAGCTGAGTATAATCCGCGTACTGTTGTAATTGCACTCCAAAGTGATTAGCTATACGACTGATTGGGGAAGTAAAGATTGTAAATAAAAAAGGGCCGAGGACAGATCCCAGTGGCACTCCAGTAGTATTCATAAGTAGTTCCAGCCACTATACTTTGCAAAATTATCATCAGTCTTTGCAATCTCGTATAGTGCAGGTTGATGCCCATACTATGTTACAATAATTATGCTAAATAAGGATATGTTAAGTAGAGTAATACAATTTTAAACGAATGGATGGAAGTAAGACACGGTCGTGTGTTACGGGAATGATCTTGGTGTTTATAGCAATTTTGGAGGAGATACATGTATGTGATCTTTCCATGTCAGGTCAGAGCTTCTCATTTGAAAATTGAAGGCGATTGGAAAATCGATCGCGCTGGATTGCGTAGGCGATCGGTGCGCGATCGACCTCGAGAGCTTTCGTGTACGTCGTATTTTGTGTATCGTATTCGTATAGCTGTAGGCTATATTATAGCCTAATTTAGCCTATAGTACGTATCGGGCCTACCATTGACGCAAAATGACGTGTGACGGCTAATTTAAGAACGTTGGTTGAGCCTTCGGCATACGTTGAGCCAGGGTTGCCCATTATTAAATAAATTTGTAACGCGCGCAAGGTCACACCGAAATGTGAATCTGAGGCGCGGATAGTCAGCCGCCAGGTGAAGATGAATTTAGATTTCCAAATACGCTTGAAAGCCAAGGAGAATATATATATTCCTAGGCCTATATACGTTGAGCAATAAGTTTTGGCATGACCTTTCAGCCCAGTGGCGTACCGAAAGGGGGGCAGAGGCGAGTCGCCCCGGGCGGCACTTGAGCAGGGGCGGCAAAATGGGGTTGAAAAAAAATAAAAGAAGGAGTGAATGCAGAAAAAATTCTAAAAAAGTATAAGAGAAAGTAATAAAAAAGACAAAGAAGGAAGGAAAGGAAGAAAAGTAATCCAGTAAATAGCATACAGTGGCGTAATGAGGGGGCGGCACGGGCGGAGGACAGGGCGGCTTCTGACAATGATAGTATAAGCAGAAATTTTAATGGAAGTAATAAAGAAAATTTTCCGGAAATTTCCAAAATTAAGCGCGCGGCGCGGCATTTTGGGCCGTCGCCCCGGGCGGCATTTAAGCTCCGTACGCCACTGTTTCAGCCGGCAGTCCAGTCAAATTTTGTCGGCGTGCTTTCTGCAGGACTTGCAGTAAATGTTTTACACAATCCGACGGTTTTCTATCTCGACTACTCCCACATCGAACGAGTCATCTAATTTCCATGGAATGCAGAAACGTGCTAAACTGTACATTGTTATTCCACTTCGGCACCGTCGCCGCCATTGTTGCTTTCACTAATTTCCGAAATTAGTGACGTTACCAGTTTACAAAATGACGTTACGCGGAAGGTGTCCACCGTATTGTTATGACCAATCATAGGGCCTATTGCACGGAATTGGAGCGATCACTCAGCAGTCATAAATTATTTTGGTCACGAAACGCTTTCACCGCCGCCGCAAGTAAGCAAAAAGTAAGGTAGGCCCTAATGTAAATTAGGTAAATAAAATAATTGCTCCAGTTTCCTCTTGGAGTAAATCGATCGCCGTCGATTTGCGCGATCGATTTATCGATCCACCAGACCTCTGCTAGGCGATCGACCAAGGAGATCGATCGATCGATCGCCTCAAATGAGAAGCCCTGTGTCAGGTGCCGATCCACAGAGACTCCCAGAAATTTTGTGGACTCAGCTCGGGAGAGAGGAATTCCATTATTGCTTAGCATAGGATACTGCGAGGAACAAATTTTCCTATGAGACTTAAACAAAATAAAATTCTTCTTATAAAAATTGAGTGTAGGTTTGTTGGCACAAAACCAATCAGCTGGGGTAGTGGCAACCAGTTCGGGCTGTCTTACTCTGATTGCAACTTAGCAACTACCCCCAACGCATCTCATTTAGGGTATCTGCCTTTGTTTGGCGGAGCCTCGTTGGTACCGCACCTACTTATTTGCAGGAGCTCTGTCGCCCTATTTCTGTCAATAGTGGCCGCTTCGCTCTGCAGTCCGCGGTGACCTGTGGTGTCAAGAGCTTTCACGCCCTTCTATAACGCGGCATCGGGCCTTCTCGATCTTGGGACCGAAGGTGATATCTGGGCCTAGGCTTCTTCTAGAGCTCTGTATCTCCTACCTAAAAGACTCTTCACCTGCATTTTATACGTCTCTGAAAGCAACTCTAATCAGCCGTGTTTGGGAACGCCTTTGGGTAGATATCTTGAAGGGGCGCTATATCAAGTTTCTTTGATCGAATGATTGATTTATTGATTGATTGGCAAAGGGGTGGATGATATCAACCCATGGATAGCTAGTAGGCATCTAACCAGTGTGGCCCAACAACTAGCCTAGATGATTATTATTAACTGCTCTTTCACCTATGGTACTTTTCCTCAAGTTTTAAAAACCGCTAAAATTGTGACAATCTTCAAACGAGGTGCGAGGGATGACCTCCCAAACTATAGGCATATCTCTGTCCTCCCCTGCTTTCCAATTTCTTTGAAAAAAATTATTTCAAAACTGTGTTATGTCAAAATAAACGTGTTTCAGTCAACGAAATCATTAACAATGAGGCATTACATCGAAGTGGGATAATTTACCTCATCGTAGAAGGTGGGTGGCTTGGTTAAACCACCATATAGGCAATGTGTAAAATCAGGGATTTTGTAAAATGCCTGAAATTTTTAGGCAATTTGTAAAATCCCCAATTCACTCGGGCACTTTACAATATTACTGAAAAAACCAGGGATTTTGTAAATTCCCTGAAATCTGATGATGAAAATTTGACAGATTGCCCGAAAGTGACGAAAATTATCAAAGTTTTACAAAATACCTGAAAAACCAGGGATTTTGTAAAATCTCTTAAATCTGATGATTACAGGCAATGTGTAAAATAAGGAATTTTGTGAAATTTTTTGGCAATTTGTAAAATCGGCCAAATTCACTCGGGCACTTTATAAAATCCCGGGATATAAAAAAACTAGGGTTTTTGTAAAATTCCATAAATCCGATCATGTCCGCCTTTGGCTGCGTGTCCGACATGTCCGCCGGTTATGTTTCAAGTCATGTGGTCGGGGTCGTGACTTGTTTGTTCCCTACCCTTAGGAGCCTAAATAGAGCTTTGCCGATTGAGGAATTTTGATCGATTGCCTGTGTCAGTGTAACCAGCTATTTTACCAAAATGGAAATAATGATAATTATAATGATGTAGAATTGTCAGTATTATAGTTAACTTACGTTTAGTATTCACACTGTGTGAAGCCGAACACAAGATTGATACCACTGCTGATGTTATTGTAAGTGAAGCGGTCAACTTGCAGACTGGCTTGACGCCATCTTGCATAGAAGTTACGTAAATAATAACTGATATGGCTGCATTTCTCCGAGCACAAACGTTATATGTCCACATATCACGTTTGTGCTCTGTGGATTTTTCCGAAGTGGACATATAACATTTGTGTCTTGTATTATTTCACATGAAAACGCATTTACCAGGAGTCCAGGACATATAACAATTGTGCTCTGAAGCCTTATGCCATTGCCTACTAGAATAGCCTAGCTAAAAACATTGATTTTGGAAAAAGTTGGACGTATAACGTTTGTCCTCTATACAGTCGATATATAATTGTAAGAAGGTCGTTCATGGTTTCTGCGATACTAACCTTGACGAGTAAATTGGCAGATATCACAGCAGAAATAATCACGAACCAAGTAAGTATTGCAGAAATTATTGAGAGAATATTGAACGCGACAACCTGACAAAAAAGACAAATCTATTTAAAGAGAATTATATATTTTGTGATACAAAAGTAGAATAATAAAATTAAATGCTTTGGAATATTATTTGTGACTCAGAGGATCTTGTTTTGGTTTTCTTTTACTTTATGATGACGCCATGCCGTTAAATTTTGTATTCGTGACGCAGTGAATTCGGATAACTGCGAAGCCATTGATTCTGAAAATGTCACAGTGCTCACTCTTCTCTTCGTAGTGCTGCATTTTAACCATGCGTCATAGAACTTTTCGGGACACTGGTGGCTCACTTTTGGACTGCCTTTAATCTTTGCTGAATGAACGAACGATGATGGTGACCATGGGCTCAGATTGCAAGTTTTGGACATCAATTTCCATTCAGTGTCCCAAAGGGCTCATCATTTGACTCCTTCCTTAGTCTTTATACGCTGCCGACCTGACTCAGCTCATCGCTGATGTTGAAGCGTGGATATACCAGTATAAATGCCGACAATACTCTGCACTCAAATGTACTCTACTTTCTGCCCGTCTGACGCATTTGCATGTGTGTGATCTTTACGTCGCCTACGATTGAATCCAACGCGCAGTACATGTGGCTATGCTCACATCATAATGGATTCAAAAATCAATGAATACCGGTAATTAACAAGCTCGTCATTTTTCACCGAAAACAGCAACTCTGTGTATAATGGTGCCTTAATCAATGCCTGAAAACTGTTTTTTGATGATTGAATGAAAATGAACGATCAACTGTCATTATTTTGTAAATGCGCATTAATCTATATGTAGGCATCTTTGACCTGGCTCTGTAAAGGTGCAAATATCGTATGCCATTACAGCGAAATCTACGATGCTAATCCTTACACATATAGGCCTAGATTAATCTCCAAATTCGAGAGAAAACACTTGTAAAAATCGCTCACCCGCTTCTATCCATTTGTGTACCATGATGAATAGACCTAATTGTACAGATTATAGTAATAGTCAAAACTATAGCCTACTCGTTGTTTTCAATAGGCTCTATATCCGTTCTTACTGAGAATTACGCCTGCGTTTATTAATTCTACAATAAATTCTTCAGATCAGACTTTCTAAAGATTCATCATCCAGAGTTTCAAGCGTCCACCATTAATATACCACTGGGGACTGATGGATCTACAGATAGAATCAAAATAAACTTGCTTTTAAAGGCGAGTGTGCTGTCATTTGGTGCATCAAAGATTCTTCACAAGCATGATTTTTAACATATAAGTGTGGCTGCTTGTACCCTATTAATTACCTAAGTATATGCAGGTCTAATACCTAAAAGTGACTGTAGCTATATCTCACTACAATTTCGGTACTCATAAAGAAGCATGCTTTTACCTGACAGTTGCCTTTACGAATTCCTGCTGTGATTCCAATTATTCCAGTTACCAGAAACTGCAGAATAATCAAAATTCAAGTTCCTCCAGTGTCTTGGAGTAGGCTACTTATCTAATATTTCTTGTAATTCTTCGGTTAACTCATAACGGAATGATGTCGATATTTATAAGTTCAAGATCACGTTTTAAAATTAAAAACACGCGAGGAAGCATTTCTCTCGTGTGGAAGAACTCGACGTCAAGAAAGGTGGCTGCTTTTGACATAAGCTTATAATAGGTCGATAAGACCTATTCTGGTCTATTGGTAGACAATTTGCCATCCCAATCTCTGCCCTGGTGTGTTTACTAGGACGGGCAAGGTCGACTTTGATCTTGTTTGAACATTTTCTATCGAACGTTTGAAATATAAATGGTTATTGTAAGTAATTAATTAAGTAACTAAGTAAGTAAGTAAGTAAAGTCTTTAAGACACCACTGCAGAAAATGCTAAATGGACAATTGATATCCCGTTTAGATGGAGACATTTAATGTTATAAAAGTTTCAAAGTTTAAAGTGTTATAAGTAAAATTTTGAATGTTATTGAACAAATATATCATATAAAATATGTTGTGAGAATGTCTTGCAGATTACTCATGGGCGAAATACATTTACTTTGCTCGTAATTTTACATGTAATACCTGAGCGTCGAAAATGTCTAGATGGAAACCAATCCACACTTGAAATGTGGTTTGGTCAAAATTGAGAATCGCGTTTCGATGCCAAGCAACTACAACACGTGAAGTCCACGGCTAAATCGCTAAATAGCTCGGTCACAGCAAATCTCGCGCATGAAGAACAAATCACAGCTTTACCTTTAAATACTGACGTAGTCATATATCTGGTTACAAACAAACACCACTAGGCCCGTTTAAACCAGAGCATATTTGTCTAGATTATAGAAGTATTGTCACATTGAATCGTCCTGAAAGACAATTTGAAATACTAACCGGAATTCCACCCCAAAATCCAGTTTGTCCCAGGCTGATACCTTGGCAGATAATGCAGAACACACCGTTTAGAACATGGGCCACTCCTAGTCCAATGAGCTGTTTAGCCAGTGTAGGTGTCATGCCTCTAGAAGTAGGCTGTTCATTCTGTAGTCCCGGTTGGGACAGGACAATCACCTGCACTCCACTTGGATTCATTGTGTCTTGTGCTACACTGAATAATTGTAAGCTGCAAAGTGTAAAAAATATTTTAAAATGTAAAATATACAAAAGTTGAAATATACTGTTTTTAGATATACAGAGTGTAGTACTTTTTCGCTCTTGTCTTGGTAAATTTGCCGCATACATAGCAAAATGCCTCTGACGGATGCTTGTAGCCTCTTGTTGCCACTTAGGCAGCTTAACTGAGCTGGTGGGCTTAAGGCCACTTCATTTTTACTGCTATTTATATTTCTAGAAAGTTCTAGGAGGTTCTCGGACTTCCAGAATATTCTCGACAGTTCTAAGAAGTTCTAGCAATTGCTGGATTCATCTTGAAAATGGGACCAAATTCTCAGTCGGGACGAAGAACTCCAAGTGGGAGCCACTGGCGGACAATGGATGGTGCTGAGGCTACCCACTGCACGTCAAATTGGGCCTCATGAAACGATTTGTCACAGCTCTCGATAATGAGTCGGCAGCTTTCAAGTACCTTCAAGACTTCTTCCCTAAGCTGTCTGAGGCAAAGTCGGTGTCTTCGTTGGACCACAGATAAAGAAGATCCTGGAGTGCAAAGAATTCCCCAGGCTCAATAGGAAGAAGAAAGCGGCGTGGAACAGCTTTGTAACAGTGGTTAGGGGCTTCCCGCAGTGGGCAAACACAAGGCCGAAAACTATGTGGAGCTGCTTGAGATTCTGGCGAAGACCTAAAATAAAATGTAAAATGAACTGCAGGATGTACCTCGAGATTTATATCCTCGGTACTCATCTTCATAACTTTAAGGAAACATGGAAGGCAGGTTAATGATTATCTACACGTATCATGCGGAGGTTTGAATGCAATTAGGTTTACATCCATCTAGCTTGTCTAGACCGTTGGGACTTCATCCATAAGGTTTGGTGCAGTTATATTTGTTATTAGTCCTAATTGGTAACGACTGATCTAAGCCTACCAGAGAGCACTTTAGACTACCCAATCCTCCCACTAATGTTTACTAAGTGTCTTTTTTGAGATGGGTCTTTTTTTAGATGGTTGGTGAACATCGTTTGAATCAAACCTCAAGCATTTTAGAAAATTAATGTCGTTTCTAACATGAATCTACGCTGTTGTCATCTGCATTGCTCGTTGAAAATTACACTGAATGTTTTTTCTTTAATTAGTTCAGACTACGTGTGTTTTATCCATACCCAGAGGATCCCCAAAAGGACTCAGATTTATGTCTTTTAGTTTGAAGTTCTGAATCCATCAAACAGCCGTTTCATCAACTTGGAGGTGAAAGTTGAGGTTAATGAAAAATGAGTCTAGTAACGAGCTATGGTCATTGAAACTAGGCTGTCAGTCGTCCAAATGCGTAGCAGAAACTGAAACTATCAAATCGAAAACACAAGTTATGGGTTGAGCATGCGTGCAAACTACTGACTGATAAGACCATAGATTGTTTGAAATGATGCTTATCTTGTCCGCACACTGTTGTATGTTTGCTTTTACATACGCTTTAGTAGTGTAAATAATCGGCGGTTGGGCCAACCATCCAAACTATTGGTTATTATTACAAATTGAACCTATAAGAAACCATATTTTTATATAATACCCAAGTTCTCGCTATGACTCATCGATCGAAACTATCGGAAATCCCCAAGGTATCGATCGATGAGTCAAAGGTCGCGAAAGTTCCCAACAGTTTCGATCAGTCGTCAGTTTTGATGATGAGCCGTCACACGGTCGAAAAATGTTATCTCATTTTGACTTAAAGAAAAATCTTCTGTATATAAAATGGAATATAAAACGAAAACAGTAAAACAATTACGAAACATTGCCAAAGAGAATGGTTTGGTTAGATATTCGGGACTGCGAAAAGCGGATCTTGTGACATTAGTATCATCGAGACTTTTGCAAAGCGTTAAGACTGTACATGAAAGCAAACTACTAGACGCTCCAGTTCCAGACATTAAGGTTCCAACGCTTGAACCAAGTAAGTATACACCTCCTTGGAAATCTCGTTTTAATAATGTTTTGACTGAAGTAAAGAACAAGGTAAGGTTGAAAATTAATTCTTTTGCGGATTGGGTGGTTAATTTCGTAGCTCCTCGAGAAAAGAAACCCGTAAATGAAAAATTAGAATCGTTGAAGTCAAAGGTTTC
>JACEVL010002248.1:0-20171 GCA_020284085.1 Aporrectodea caliginosa
TTTGCGTTCCGAAAAGGCACTTGTTGTTAAAGTTTGCCATGAGTTTTTGGCACCTTAGGACGATATTCCTGACGGTTTCAAATGCTAGTGTACTGCCGCCATTCTGGATTGGTCTGTGATATATCCAATAATAATTGAGGACCATGGGCTGAAGCAGCCGCTAGGATGATAACATAAACAAAGGACTTTCGACATCTTTCGAAAGCCCTCCCGTGCAATAGGCAGAGAATTCCATAACTGTTAGTTAGGGGAGAAACGGCGAATGATTCTGCTCTTCACCCGCTACGCTTCCCTTGTAAATGCTTGTCATTGTATTCGTGATCATTTATGTACACTGGTGTATAATCATGGATTCTGTTATTCACTGCATCATTTCCGAAATAGAGAGACGATTCTCTTACCGTGAACTGTTGTTAATGGCAAGCAATCATTGACGTCTAAACATGCGTCGCTTGTACATTATGAGAAAATCCAAGTGCTCCTAAAAAACGTCAACTATGTCATCCCCAAAATGAGCCATTAAGGCGACAAGGTAAGCTAATGGTTCTCGTGTCACACAACAGGACATTGATTTTTTCGATAGATACACAATTAATTAATTCATTCATTCATTCAAAAGACTTTATTGCGCTCCTCCTAGATACCTACTCAGAGGCGCTTCCCGCCCAAGGCCGGTGATTACGAGCAGTTCTCAGATGTTTGTAAAAAGGTGTATGTGCAACTGCATCTTCATTCTACTCGTAAGTCTAGCTAATGTAATTAAGACACAACAACTTAGCTAAAAGAACATCCACATCAGAAGGAAGGTTATTACAATCCTACACGAAGCATTTGACCGGCATCCGTTTGCGTTTGGGTGTTTTTCTTGATTTTATTAATATATACGCGTGTTTGGATTGTGTCTTGATCTCATGTGATCGATGCATCAACTAGCTATGCTAAACACATATAAGTAACACGCCCATCTCTTTAATTAAGAGTGCAGAAAACACAGAGGCATAAAAACAGATCTAAACAATGGTGAAGGACAGTAACGAGTTTTTGGAGAGACGTGTAAAATAAGACAGTTTAACAGAGGAATCTGAATAATTTTTAGTAGCATGAAGTTTAGCAAAGTTTATCAGACTCGCCAGATTTTACCTAAAATTACAGTTACGTAGGACTACCCCCAGTAATAGACTTGAAATTACATAATTGAAGCAGTTCAATATGAAGTCTATAAGAAATTGAGGCATTACAACGATGAATCTTAGGAGTTTCTAAAACTTTTGATGACATGGCATGTGTACAATGCTGTTACTAATACCCGTGAGGTGGAAGGAGGCCGCCCTCACACTCTTCAGAGGGGTTGGAAATACTTGGAAAGATTTTGAGACCCAAGATTTTCGACAAAAAATTTTTTCTGGGACATCCCTAATATATATATATATATATGTTAAAGATATATAAAAGCTAATTACCGGCTTTAGGTAGGTATATATATATATATATATATATATACATATATATATATACATATATATATGCCTACAATATTCCTTTCGTTATAGCTCTCCGTCACTGTCAGTAATTTTTCAGATCCATCAGCATTATGTACAGGTTACAATTAATCAGACTGTTTGGCCTGCGTCCAAACTGAAGTATGTGCAACCAGATGAACTGCAACTTTCTATACTGTAGTCCTACAAAAACTTCAACAGCTCATATGATCGTATGTTTATCAGGCAGTTTGGTACTTTGATCTAGTAAAACATCCAATTGAGTACGACGTCAACCTCGGACTTTGTCTGAAATTTAATGAAACCGTAGTCCAAGTAACATTGCATTGCAGTTAAACATAAAAATAGCATAGGGGAAACGCTTGTAATATGGGCCAATGGGTAATATGGGCCTCGACTGTATTTCCCACCTATCATGTCTGCGGAGAGCTCTTACAGTGGGGAATCATCCGTCAACTCATTCCAACTTCCTATTCAGAATGTGTGCCTTTGCTACTAACTTCTGCACGAAAAGCATCAATGTTTCTGTTTTGATACATATTGGTTAAAAGACTGGTTGAACTTCAACAGCTGTTGTCTAGTTTAGGATTTCAGCTATGGTATGCCCTGTTGTTTCAGAAAGTAGACAATTTCTGTATTATATAAAAACACAACTTTGTTGATCTATAATACATTCGTCTATCACGCTATAACAGATTTGCCAGAAGCACACCATTTTGTGTAATATGGTCCTGTGATCGAATGTGTAATGTGGGCCATATTTGTATGGAATGAGACAGTAGAAATAGACCGTTATGGCTACTTTTTCCTTGTTTACATTCGGCATAGGCCAAATTGTTCCTTAATGGTTATCCTGTTTGTCAAGGATTTAGCTGTCACTAATTCAGGTTTCTGAAATGTTGTCTTAGGTGTCCCTAGCTAGCGGGATCTTGATCCATTTTGGGACTCCTCTTGCGGCCAATTCTGATATTTTATGTTGAAATGTTATGTGATTTGATTTGATACGGCTTCCATAAAAGAGTTTTGATTGATTTCAATTCAATTCAATTCAATTCATTTATTGATCCCAAGACAAGACAAATACACTTACAAAACAGTAAAGAAAAAGCATTTTCTGCAATCAAAAGTATAAATACAAAAACTTATATACACAGATTATCAGGGAACAAAAGGCGCACCTGAAGGGACGAGTCCCGCTAAGTAGATTTGATTGATTTGATAGTCAGTTTAATCTTAGGGAAATCTTTTTTTAACTGTTTTAATATTAGTCTGCGGCACGAAAACATTGCAAATCCATCTTTAAAATGGTGGTCCATATTACACACATGGTCGTGTAATATGAACCATTTTCTGTATTTAGAAAAATTATTTAAAAATTTATTTGCACAGAATAAGGAATAATTTCTTCATATTTGGTCACAACTCATGCCAAGTAATGCATGGAATAAATAAAACCACACATTAAATTGCTTCTGTACAATGAAATAGCATAAGTTTCTTAGGGGGGGGTCCATATTAGAAGCCTTTCCCCTATAAATTGTTGTAAGAGGACGCCATTGTATGTTGTCGCTTTTATTAAAATTTATGCTGATTAAATATTCCAATAGACACATTTAAAATTTAAAATCATGAATTCCCAGAAAATTGTTTCCACTGTAACGCTTCTTCGGATATTTATCGTACTCTCATCTTGAGTTATTTATGCTTGTGATTTTTCAATTAATTGAGGCGAACTCTTGTTTTTCTCCATTATTGTTCACTCATTTATTTATTCTGCAATGCAGTTGCGTACAGCAAGTTCCTTCGTTTCGTTTAAATAAAACCTAAAAATGTCATCAGTCCACCATTTCAATACCTGGCACCTTTTTATGTAGGCCTAAATGCTGCGTGTACGAGTCAGTCCATAGGCTTAAGAGTTTTGACGTGACTTCTTTTAAAGTTGCGTGTCTAATACATCCATATGACTTTGCCATAAGCTGGGTGTCACGACAATTCGTATACAGACCTCTTGTCTAGACACTTCGTCAGCAGACATTTCGCCTACAGAAATGCCTGCTGACCAAATGTAAGTTATGCTACGAAGTTGTTTTGTAAGTTATAAATACTACGAAGTTATTTGATAGTGTCACTTTAAAATGGAAGCTGGATTGATGAAAAAACTGTTTCTCTAAATGGAAGTGGGTTTGATGAAAGTATTCCTGTATTGAAATAGAAGCTGCAGGGATTGATCGAAATAATTTTTCCCGTAAATAGAAGCTGGAAACCAAGCTGGATGGATGGATGAAACTAAGTTCTCCATTCAATAGAAATTGGATTGATGAAAATAATCGCTTCAGTAATTAGAGACTGGATTCCTGAGAACATTTAGCACGTTTTAGCGAAACTATAAAAAAGCGGCCTCTGTTGATTAGCCGTAGTGGATACAGATACACTCGTAGGCGAAGTGCCGTAAACGAAAAGTCTGTAGAAGAGTTGTCACGGAAGCCATCAGCTGTCTCTGCTACATTTGATCAAACTGAGGTTACGATATGCACCGTTAATGCAATTCACTTTTTCGTTTTCCGTCTTTTCAGTTCACTGTCTAATATGTATATTCTATAACCCCAGGTACCTTCTGAAATTAAAAAGGCTAAAGTACTGCCAATTCATACAAATGGAAAATAATAATGAAATTTCGAATTTTAGACCTATTTCCATTTACCTTAACTTTTCGAATTTATTTGAAAGAATTATGTATGATAGATTCTTTTCGTACATAAGTCATACTAATCTTCTCTATCTTCTTCAACATGGATTCCAACCAAGCCACTCAGCGTGAATATTTCCTTATTGGACATCCAAGATATAATTTCGAAGTCTCCAACTTGTCCAGCGCACGATCCTTTTCCCCAACAGCCAAAGCAGCATTAGCAGGTCGGCAGTGGGTATATGCCTGTATATCACCCGCCTAAAGCTGGCCTTGGGCCCCACTCTCTGCCAGAAGTGTGAAAAACCCAGATCGAGGTATAGATGATATACATATCATAAAAAGAGCCCTGGGGCAGATCATACGTGCAGGAACACATCTAGACATCGTAGGACCATAAACCAGACTAAGCGTACGCCCACTCAGGAAGGAACTATTCCCTTCAGGAAACCCCACACAGCCAAAGCGTAGCATTCAACCACTTTAGCAGCATGTCATGGTATACAGTATCAAAAGCGGCGCTGACGTCAAAAAGTGCCAGCAACGGGAACTCTGAACGATCGATTGATTCAGATAAGAGGCGAGCAGAGTTTCCGTCGAATGGAACCTCCTGTGACAGACACAGTAAAGTGTCATAGTACTCAACGCCTGCTTCCCTTGCCAATAGGTTGAGTTCTTTCTCATACATGAACTCGTCTCTTAGACTCGGGATTTCTATGGATGTTCCTTCTTCGGATGGTTTTATTTTGAGGTACTCATTTAATCTCATCTTCTGATGAGCAGAAAGCTCTAGGCCTCATTATCACTGCTATTATAACTTTTGATATTTTTGGTCCAGTTGCTGCATTCAATGTCAAAACTCACTCCCCGTCTTCGCGTGTGCCATAGTTTAGCTTCTTCTTAAAGGCCATCTTTTTGGGACGGTCTACACAACATTCTTTCATACCTAGCCTACTCTTTATTTCGTCAGCAAAAATCTTTCAAAGGGTATTGCAAATCGCTTGAGTAGACATGTTTTATCATTGCAAATGTAAATTTTCAATTAGCCCATGGAAAATACCATGCCACTTCTTATTTCTTTTTCTTCCTTGTCACCACCTTCTTCTCCTTCTCCTCCTTCTTCTTATTCTAGCGTATGCGGTTTGTACCCAGCCAGTTGCAAGTGTTATCGTCGTGCGATAATAAAAACGAGACGCTTGCACGACATTGAAATAATTTTCGTACACAAACCGGTCATGTGTGAGATAGTCAACACTGCGTTAGAGCTGCACGAAGGCTTTCATACATTGGACGGGACCACATGGGCAACAACTGTGGCCTCTCCTAAGTTAGTTGTAGCGCAAATCAGGGTAGTCATGGTACGTTGAAGCGCCGCATCAATTGCTAAAATGCCTCAAAGCACGAAGAAAACATGCCTAAATAAAAAAACACGAATACGCAGAGTCGATTTAGGTAGGCCTACATTATGATAAAATTTAAGTTTTTGCATGCGTACATCCCAGTGATGCTAAGAACCTCAGCCATGCTATTCCAAAGTGAGCCATTTAGGCTACAACGCTTTTCGTCTCCAATCGTAAAAACTTCTTTATTCTAAAATTAATTTAAACATATCTGTAGAACAACCATGTCTGACATTCGTTTCAGCAGTACAGGAAAACAATGACTTTAATCTGCTCATGCAACGTCTATTAATTTTTAAACTTTGTGGACTTTTTCGTTTTAGATACGACTATTATTGTAAACTTACACTTAATTAGAGTAGGTAGAGTAGGTCTATATGCAGCTACGTCTTTGCAAACTACTATAAATGCTTTCGACAAAGTGAGGAGGTTGAGGCAAACAAATCGAGTCTGCTCATGGTTTCCATGACACCGATTCTCATAGTATACTGGGAATTTAGAATGTGTATTAAGGTATCAGTTCTAGATGTACACATAGTCTACAAATGATTGACCTGATCGGAGTTGGTGCTGGCTATCCTTATTGTTGAGTGGGGCCTGTAATGCACATAATCACCCATCAAAAACAGGGAAGCGAGTGATTTGCTTCAAATAATAAATTAACCCTAATGGGCCTCTTTTTGTCTGCCTCGTTTATTATTCCATTCAGCTGGTGCTTGGTGCTGCTGGTTTTGCTGGTGGGGTCGTGAGAGTCGCATGAGAGAGAGAGAGAGAGAGAGAGAGAGAGAGAGAGAGAGAGAGAGAGAGAGAGAGAGAGAGAGAGAGAGAGAGAGAGAGAGAGACACACACACAGACAGACAGACAGACAGAGACAGAGACAGAGACAGAGACAGAGAGAGAGACAGACAGACAGACAGAGAGACAGAGAGAGACAGAGAGAGAAAGAGAGAGAGACGTGAGAGAAGACCACACCGACAAAGCGGTCTCTGGTGTTTGGTCAGTTTGGAAGCTCACTTATTTCTTTGCTGTCCTGAAGCGCTGAATAGCCCAGTGCGCCATTTAACCCTATGACGCACACCTTCCTGGCCAACACATTTAGCACACCTGGGGTCTAATAGACCCCGCCGATGCATGTATGTATGTATGTATGCATGTATATATGTATCTATGTATATATGCATCAATGTATGTATGTATGTATGTATGTATGTATGTATGTATGTACGTATGCATGTATCTATGTATGTATGTATGTATGTATGTACGTATGCATGTATCTATGTATGTATGTATGTATTTTATGTATGTATGTATGTATGTATGTATGTATATACTTATGCATGCATGTATGTATGTCTCGTCTGTCTGTATGTATGTATGTATGTATGTACGTATGTACTTATGTATGCAGGGATGGATCTATGTATGGATGTACGTATGCATGCATGTATTCATGCATGTATTTGTATGTGTGTGTACATGGATGCATGCATATACATGAATAAATGTATGGATGTATATTTTTATGTATATATGTGCATGTAGGCTATGTATGCATGTATGTATGTATGTAAGTAAGTATGCATGCATGTATGTATAGATGAATGGATATATGTATGTGTGTATGCTTGAATGTACTTGTATGTATGTGCTCATGCATATATGTATGGTTGAATATCTGTATGCATATATGTACGTATGTAAGTATGCATGCATGTATGGATATGTATGCATGTATGCATGTATTCACTTGTATGTATGTGTGTATAGTACTGTTTACATGCATGTTTGCATGTTTGCATGTACATACTATTATATGTATGGATTTATATTGGCATGTGTATAATTATGATTATATATATATGTATGTGTGTATGTATATGTGTATGCATTTATGGATGAATGCATGTATGCATGTATGCATATATGTCTAAATGTATGTGTGTTTGTATGTATGTATGTATGTATGTATGTATTTGTATGTGTGTGTAATGCATATGCATTTATGCATGTACATATTGGTATGTATATATATACATATATGTATGTGTGTATGCATGCATGTCTGGATATTATTATGTATGTATGTATCTATGTATGTATGTATTTATGCATGTATATATTTGTATGTGTGTATATGAATGTATGCATGTACATGTACATGTATGAATGTATTTTTGAATGTATGTATATGTGTGTGTATAAATGGATGTATGTATGTATGTGTGTGTATGTATGTATGTATGTATGTATGTATGTATGTATGTATGTATGTATGTATGTATGTATGTATGTATGTTTGCATGTGTCTGTATGTAAGTAAGTATGTGTGTATCTTTGTATGTAACATAGCCTGGAATATGTGATAGTCGATGGGCCTATCAATGTTACAGCCTGGGGTCTGTTGGACCCCAGGTGTGCTAAATATGCCCTAGGTGTCTTTCTTATTTTTTTGTAATTGAACCAAGAATACTAAACTTTTCCAATTAATTCATAAATGTAGAGGGATGAATTGCTGAGGAATTTGAATTATTTCAGATTTTTACTATTTGTATCAACGTAGCTATTCAAGGAAATTTCATCGATGGGGTCCAATGGACCCCAGGTGTGCGTCATAGGGTTAACTAATTGGTCCATTTCTTTTGAAAAAATCGAGATGACAAAATTCTTTCGAGAGTTATTTATCCACTCAGCGGCCTCTTTTGTCTCTGAACAAGGCTGAGTTTATAGTAGAAGGTCGGTCCTGAGCCAACTGCAGTACATTTTCTTAAGTGATCCTTGTGCGGAGTTAGACCTATCTGATTGATCTTGGTTTGTGATAGATAGGACAATCTGACTGATTATCTGTAGTATGTCAATTAGTCCAGATTAATAAAGCAATAAATGTAAATTTATGTCGCAGATTTGACTGATTTTAGTCTTGATGTGTTCCACATCTAGCCTGGATAATTCTCCAGCCGCGTCTCATGTACAAAGGTAAACTCTAACGTCTGAACACTGATTCACAGGCCAAGGATCGCTACATTATCCTGGGACGCGGCAGCCATCGGTATTCTAGCAACGCATTCTTCGTCTTGCGCCATTTTTCCTCTATGATTTTCATTTATTTGGACTTATGATAGGTCCCTGTAAAAGACGTATGTTTTGGCGTCAATGATTGTATGCCAATCACAACAGTGAATTGTCAGAAACTCGTCTTTCTAAATTGTAAATAATACAGCGAATAACCGGATAGTAGCAGCATTCATTACACGAGTGCTCACGATATGATCAAGAATAGTAATAGTAGGCCTATTTTTGCAATAACTTACACGAGAAAAAGCATTGTGTCAAGAACAAGGACATTCATCGTATCTGGTCATTGCGCTTCGGTAGCCTATCTTAAGATCTTTCGAAAGCTGCAGGGCTTTCAACAGATATTTCTGTGGTCATCCGATTCGCTATGACATCCTTAGCTTTAAAACATATTTAACATTCATCAATCACCATCAGATTTAATTGTATGCAATACAATGAACATAAATAGCTAAAGACCCTTAGTTTATGACATTATCACTATCACCAGTACTTACATTTGCACCATTCACACATTGTGCAACAAAGCAAGAGCTGATACCTCTTTCATATGACTGCTTTGTAGCCTATCTATAGGCGAAAAAGCCATGCGCGTCTATACCGTTTCCAGGTTTAAATTCATATCTCAGTCAGACTAATCCAGACTGGCGGGTGTGCATTGAGAATAGAAACAGTCTCTCAAAACTCACGAAAGACTTGAACAACATGGACTTCTACAAAAGGCAGACCCAGAATGACCTTGATCGGCCATACCTACATGTATTCATAATTATACACACATAATTATAGCCTAAATATAAATACATGCGCATTGTTGCTTGCTATGTTTCGCCTTCAGTTGTCAGTGGAATTGAAAGTATTGTAGAGGGAGGTAATTCAATGTCTTCGGGAATGGTCTTCCGGTGGCATCTGGTGACAAAAGTCAAGACAACCATGAGGCTGGCAGACACAAATGCCATGCAACCGATGATCGCAAATGCTTTGTTGTAATCTCGAGTCACATCGAAAACCCATCCTACACACAGAACAGACTAAATACCAATTATTGGCCAACAGCTAAATGCAATCAACGAAAGACTCACTGTCTTGTCGCAAAAGATAACTAGCCAACAACATGCTTAATCGAGCTTCTAGCGTAGACATAGGCCTACGTAAAGAATAACAGCAGATAATAACACATGTCTGAAAATGTTATCAAACACAAAGCAGCATTTGGATTAAACGACTGTCATACGAACACCAAAGGAAACTGTTTTGACCAAAATCTGTTGTTGTTCTAACAACGTCCAGAAGACTAATCATGCGTTGGATAAAACGAAACCTCTGTTGTCACTAATATAGTGTTGTAATTTAAAACAAAAAGTTGATACGCTATTCGTATATATAGCAACTCCTGGTGCTGTTGTAAAAACGTCCAGAAGTTGAATGACATTAATGCCTAGTTAACGCAGCACCTTGATTGCCCCAGGTGTCGTAAAACGAAACGAAAAATATTTTCACTTTTCGTGTAGCAAACTTCTGAAAGCAAGGTACATGTCGGTGAGCAGTATGCATTTATCTATCGTTCTGATTAAAAAAATAAAGCCCATGCGTAAATGGAAGAATTGGAAACTCTGGACGCAAAACAGATGGATCAGCGAGTAGTTGGTCACACGTTTTCATCTACATGCCGTAACTATACGGGGTGTTTTGACGTAAGACGAGAAACCTTCTGGGGTAATAGAGATGACAAAACTGATCCAACCACCCAGAGGGAGAGAGCTGGTGTTTCGTGATGAGCAGCAGAGGTCGGGCTCTCGATCTCAGCGTCGAGCCGAACAGGAAGATTATGATATCGCCGTCCAAGAAGGCGTTCTCACATAGACACGAAGATTAGGCATAATGCATTAGATTAAAACAGTCATGAACTATTACTTTCATGGACATTATTAATAATCTCCATGTTCGCTTGCCTGACGAGATGTGTGGTCAGCCATTGTGAACTCTAAGGAGAGTTGTCTGATTGTCTAATTGCTGGTATCCTTAATATTCAGAGAAAAAATGTTCAGGCCTCGATGGGACTACGACTTTTTAGGACTAATGCTAACAGAGGCTGGCAATGAATGAACGTTTACTTACTCGAATCAGGCTGACACTGTATTGCTTGCTTGAGCGTGCACGTAAGATTACATACGGTACACAAAACATGTTGAGCACATAAATATGGACGTATTATAGAATCTTTTCTCATTATCTAGCTACTAAAATTCTGTCACTATTCAAGCAAGCTCCGTTTAATTTCACTGAGTAAAATTCTACTCACCAATGAGGGCCGGTGAAATGAGTCTTGCAAAACCTCCTATGCACTGCAGAATTGCTAAGCTTTTCGGAAGAAGGGCAACACCCATTAAGTCAACTGCGACGATGGTAGACACTGTGATTGAACAACCTTTAGAAAGAAAGAAAATCAATATATAATACAGCTACTGCTAAACGAGTCCCATTGTTTCTGCAGATTGATGTGTTATCGAAATCGTAAACGTAGACTCCACATGTAGGACCTCATAATGCCTAAGCCGAGCATCTGCGCAACTCTTAACAAATTTCACACAATCTGGTGTTTAGTGAAATTAAAACAGCTTTATTCATACCTTAAGGAATTTCAAAGACTGCTGTTCAAATATGCTGGCCAAAATTAATTTCAAGGAGACCTATGTTCAAAGAATGGAGGATCATATTTATACGAAAATTAATTTCAAAGAGTTCGCTTCATATTTATATGAATTTCAAAGAGTCTCACGTTCATATTTAAACTTATTCAAAATAGTCATGTTCGTATCTACACGAATCTCACCAGAGTCTGAATATCACACAACTTAAGCGAATCTCATGTTTGTAAGTAAATAAATTTTAAACAATATTACGTTCATACCCAGATGCAATCCAAACAATACAGTGGACATCATTGTCCCGATGATTCCTGGATTGATGAAGATCGCGACGATCGATAGAAATGCAGAAAACATTCCGGTGGCGAAAACCAGAGACGAGTTTACCGTTTTAAGATTTGCGATGAAGGAAACGAACACCCTTGTCACCGTGGCCATACTGCCAATTAATGTTGCTGCGGTTACGCCTTGGTCACGGGTGAGACCAACGTGGATTGCTCTGTTCACAGTGTGAGGTAAGTAGCCGTACAAGCAGAACATGTGAAGAAAGTAGGCAACTGCATAAACAGAATATCTAGCGTGCCGTAAAATGGAAAAGTTAAAGGTTTCTTTCAGGTAGCTCAGAATCACCTTACAAGATATTCTTCGTTGGTTGATTCCGGACGCATCCTTTGACTGTGAGGTCAATCTTTTTGGTGTGCGAAAGAATAGGCAGAGTGGAATGCGATGGGCTTGAATGGCTGCAAGAACGAGAAAGGCACCTCGCCAGCCATATGACTGTATAAGGAGATTTGTAACCATGGGTCCTATAATGCCCCCGCAGCTGAATCCAAGCCAACCGATTCCGCTGGCCAGGTTCCGGTTACGAGTGAACCTCTGATGGACAATAATATTCGTCGATAACGATGCAAGACCAGAGCCTGATCCTATGGAAGAACAAAACAGTTAATATTGACTCAACAAAGTATATATGTAAAGAACGAACAAATGAATCAATCAGCGAATGAACGATATAGTCCACGAAACTAATCTAGCGAACAAGAATGAGTGAAGTGTGTGTAAAGGTTATAGGCTACATGAGCATTCCCTACTTAATATTTCTTCTGTTGTAATTTTTTATTATCTTGCAGTTGTTTAAGATTAGGCCCTACCTAATCTCAAAATAATCCATAGAAAACGAAATGACCGCGGCGTATGGTTACTATTACCTGCAATGACTCCGTAGGTGAGGTAGATCGTTGCTAGATTCGGAGCTAAACAGCTGAAAGATATTCCTAGCGAATACAGCAGGCAACCAACGACACAGGGCAAACGACATCCGTAGGACTGTATCGGATAGCTGGCGAACAGAGCTAAAGATCGATAATAGAATAACAAGAGTCAATAAATCGACGTTGTATATTATTATGATCCACTTGAAAGAAATTCAGCGGGGCTCTTGAGTCGCTCTCTTTATCTGTTTCTGAACATGATCATCAACTACTACAGAGTTCTGCTTATACACGCGACCAAGATGGTCGTTTATTTTGTCTCAACATTATTATGCCTGGTCTTGGCCTCTATACGTCGTGACTTCTGGTCTCGACATCACGAACTAAGACGGCAACACGGTCTCGGTCCTGGGGCCAACAATTGTAGAACCACACTGTCGCTATGTAGGCAAATTTAAAAATCAACTGCCACTACGTAGTGATACTCTGCTGTGATCTCACTCTAAAATTGAAACGCGTTAGGCTTGCTGTGGAAAATGTGCAAGTCTGATGTTTTCATCGGCAGAATATTTCCAGCTTTGGGACATAGGATCTCGCTGTCTTTTATGTGATCACCGTTGAAATTGTCGGTGCTGATGACAAAAAAAGTCTTTAAATATCTCATTTTGTGCTCTATTTGTCGTCCCTTGTACGGTATCGCTCGCCTGTGACTGACTGCAATAGGTAGGCTATACTCGTAACCCTTAGATACATTGACTTCTTCTTACTGCACGCATCCAGTTAAAGGTACTTGTCCTAATTTGCCGATCTTAGTCTTGCCCCTAAATACGTCTGTGACTCAATACGTCGGCCTACCTCGGCCGCTTCCCTTCGCCCGCTCCGCTCTTCGGATCGCCTTGACCTTTTTGTTCCTCGTGTGAGAACGGCCATAGCTCAGTCCCGTGCCTTTGCCTGCATTGACCCTTCGTTATGGAATCAACTTCCCCCGTTTGTTCGCTCTACCATACCATCCGGTGGTCCTGCTACATCTTTTCGCTACCTCAAAACTTGTCTTATTCTCTAGGACTTTCGCACTGGGAGAGCCTCTGATTGGTGTTCACAGTGAGAGGCGCTTTATAAATGTTCAAATACAATACGCCACGGCCCACGGGTATGGTTTTATAGTAGTTTGACGGAGAACTTCTCTGTGCTTATGTGCTATATGTGCTTACCGACTACCGCTTGGAAGAATCCGGTAATTGAGGAGCACCATCCGACAGCCGCTGCCGTTGCCTCAAAGTGTTCCACGAGATACGGATAGAAAACTCCGAACCCACTTATGTCAATAGCAGCTATTAAATTACTGAGAAAAACGCACACCACTACGCCCCAGTCAGCCAAACTTTCCTTTGCTACGACGTTTTCTTCTCTGGCTTCCTGTTGCTGTGTTGATTCGTTCAACCGTGTATCGCATTCGCTGTACTCTGGAGAACCGTTCTCTTTGTCCATCTTTGCATGTCCACTTTCAAGCTTCGAAACAACTGCAGGTGGTCCGTCCTGAAATCTCGAGGCAAGAGAATCCACGGACGCAGCATGATCTTTGACATTTCCTAACTCAGCAACCATGACTCAAATTTATAAAAGGTCCAATGGTCCATGCGTTTTAACAAACATCGATCACAGACTGCCAACAAATGATTAAACATCTGAGGCTATTATATAAGCCAGCAAATGCCTTCTCACCGAGAATATTAAACGTTTAGTGCACTCACAATGTTGGCCAACAGTATTCCATTCGCTATATACATGTATACCTCCATCAGCAGTTTCCCGGTGCATCAGCTATAGCTACTCTTTCATATGAACCTTGTTATTTAGAATGTTTGGCCTACGTCCAAAATCCGTGTACATAGGAAGCCGGAAAAACTGCACCTTTCTATAATACTGTAGTCGTGTAAAAGCCTCAGCTGTCTATTCTACATTTATAATATACATATGAGGTCGTTGATTCTACCTCGCAGCACAATTCACGCGTCTGTAGACCTATCAGTCGATTGTGTACTTTGATCTAGCAACTTTATGATTATTAACCACAACGCTGACTTCGGCCCTTGTTGAACAGCAAGACCAACGACCTCTCATATATAAACGGCAGCAAGACGAGTTATAGATAGCGTTTACAAGCTACTTGGAAAGCACAGCTTATAGATTGGATATGGAGGCGAAGAGAAACGTTTACGTCATACTTTTCAGCGAGGTAGCCGTCGTCAGAGGATGCAGTCATCGCATTTGTGCATTTTAAGCTACATTGTTGCTTCGGTTTGAAATAGGCGTAAGCATCCTTAAAATTTAATATGAAGTAAAAATTTCATAGTAAATTCAAAACTATTAGGTAAGTATTTGCAATTTAGAGTTTCTTCAAATATTCATCGTGTAGGCTATTAATCGATTGGCGCTTCAGATAATAATAATAATAATAATAATAATAATAATAATATTATTATTATTATTATTATTATTATTATTATTATTATTATTATTATTATTATTATTACTATTATTATTATTATTATTATTATTATTATTATTATTATTATTATTATTATTATTATTATTATTATTATTATTATTATTATTATTATTATTATTATTATTATTATTATATTCAAACGTCATCAATTATTATTATTATTATTATTATTATTATTATTATTATTATTATTATTATTATTATTATTACTATTATTACTATTATTATTATTATTATTATTATTATTATTATTATTATTATTATTATTATTATTATTATTATTATTATTATTATTATTATCTGAAGCGCCAAGAATCAATCGATTATTATTATTATTATTATTATTATTATTATTATTATTATTATTATTATTATTATTACTATTATTATTATTATTATTATTATTATTATTATTATTATTATTATTATTATTATTATTATTATCTTATTTAATGAAGCGCCTGACAAACGCACTGCGCTGTACATGTAGCCTATATGTTATGACGATTAAACAAGTCACAAAAACACAAATCACAGAAGACATAAATCAACAAACTTGCAGCCATGCAAGGCGCAAGCTCGTTGTACTTTTGCTGCCACCTGGAGAACGAAGGCATGAGCTAAATCCAGGGGGCCTTGCGGGAATCGAACCGGGTCCGTGAAAACAAGAGTGTTATCCGTTATACTACCCCCTCCCCTCCGAAAGAAAATATATATGAAATACCACTAGAAATAGGTTGAACAAAGTCATAGCGAATTTTGAATATAATTAAACGAAAGATTCATCCACATATAAACAGATTTTCATTTAGATTTGACCTCGATGTGACTTAATAGATCCGTAGGCTATTACTCACATCTGTAGACCTATATCGAGTGAGTAAGGTCAAGTGCTAAAAGTCATTAACAGCTACGGCCTACTTGATGGGCGCTGCTAGGAACTTGTTATTTAATATATGGCCTCTGGTAGGCCTAAACTGTATAAAAGCGCTCAACTAAAATATTTATGCTTCGTTCGATACTGAGTGTGTGGGTGAGTGGGTGGGACTTTGGTGGGTGGGTTGGGTGAGTCAATCAGTCAATGAGTTAGTACGTGAGTGAGTGCGTGAGTGAGAGTGAATGTGAGTGAGTAAGTAAGCGAGCAAGTGAGCATGAGTGAGTGATCAATTTAATTAGTCATTTTGGTCATTAAAATAATAATCCTTAGAATCTCTCGAATACCCTGCTACAGTCATGTGCTGTATGAATGGGTATCCGTAGGGTGAGCATGTGATTTGCCAGAAAATATAACGAAAGAAAGAAAGAAACATCCAACTTAGTCGTATTCAGCAATAGTTTAGAATCAATCAAAAACGAAAATATGTGCACTATTCAGAAATACTGAGTCTAGTATTCGCTCCTGTAGCCTACGGCATATCTTGAACATCGTTTAAATTTTGAGCGCTATAGTTTTATGATTCTTAATTTCAGCGCCGCTGTTAAAGTATTGGTCGTTTACTGCAATATCTTGACTGCAATTCAGAAGCACCAGACACACGCAGAGAACATGTTTTAATCAAGTAAAACAAAACAATCATAAACTAAGACGAATTAAGCAAGCGTCCAGATAAAAAATATAGAGGAAATATTGTGCAATGCGAAGAATGCCTCTTGCCAGGCTCCCGCTGGCTGTCGCGTGATATTCCAGAATCCAAACTGAGCCTTAATCAGAGGAGAGAGGCCGTTGATCGAATAAACTGTTCTCTCACCAGTCGAGTAACTCTCGAAGGAACAGCCTATTGGTATCTTGAGTTCACTCGAAATGGACTAAATATTTGAATGTACACTGCGCAATTCCCTGCCAGGACAGCACATTGCTATAATTAACTTTCTGCTTAGCACCAGAGGCTTTCTATCTAGGTATACTCTTCCAAGATTGCTTCTGTCGGTGGGTCTCCTCTAACGTCTCTGTCTGTCTGTCTGTCTGTCTGTCTTCCTGTCTGTCTGTCTTTTCTCATACGACTATCTCGACCACAACAGCAAAAATGCACCATTATTACATCATGATTACACAGAGACTCCAAGGAATAACAAGAAGAGGCAGAAAGAAATAGGCCGCCTTGCAGTTCAGTCCTGCTATGTAATAATTTTCACATGGCACCCTCGACCCTTTCCCCACCTACAAGCCAGTAGCTCCCGTACCTGATTGAAACTGCCTCCTTATTACAGGAGTCACAGAGTTAAATGGTGAGCCAACCTTTCCTACCAACACCGATTGGTAGCGAGTCAATCAACGCTATGTGTACTCTATTTAAAATAATATAATTATATTCTCTTCTTTATTGTACCACTGATCGCATATCAACAGGCATAATCTCAAAGTCGACTACAAAAGGAGCCCTACAAAAGCTGAAACTCATATAAAGTTATGTACCCATTTCTGTATTATTGTCATTACATTTCTGAGTTACCGTGAAAAATAGTCCCGTTCTTGAAACAATCATTAATCCCAATGATAGTATTTTATTTTAAAATGATAATATTTTATTTATAGTTGGGAAGTATGATCACAAATGATGCAAAGTGTCATGCACAAATAAAGAGAAGAATAGCTATGGGAAAAGATGCCTTCTATAAAAGAAAGGCATTAATGAGAGGAAAGCTAAATAAGAATCTGAAGAAAAGAATTATCAAGTCTATGATATGGAGTGTGGTGTTATACGGATCAGAGACATGGACTCTAAGGAAGGAAGACATCAGAAGATTGGAGGCCTTCGAGATGTGGATATGGCGAAGAATGGAGAGAGTCAGCTGGATGGATCGGAGGACAAATGAAGACATACTACAAATGGTGGACGAAAAAAGATCCATGATAGGGATAATAAGAAGCCGACAAAGAAAATGGTTGGGCCACATCATGAGGGGAGACACCCTTCTAAGAATTATAATTGAGGAAAGAATACTACTACTACTACTACTATTCCTTTATTTCACAAACTCGTTGACACACAAACGCAACAAGATTACAAAATCAACAGTTTAGATATCGATTAGACAAAAATAATAGTCAAATAGATAAGAGGGCTAGGAATGTAGGCCTATTAATAACTGAGACCTATTGCTAAAGAAAATTAGTGTATAGCTAATAGAGGGGAAAGAAGACAAGAGGAAGACCGAGAATGATGTTGTTGAACTGGATGATGGAGGAGGGTTACAGCAAACTGAAGGAAAGAGCCAGAAAACGTGATGAATGGCGAAATTGGACGTACGAACCTGCAATACAATTATATATTATATAATTGTATATAATTTATAAAATTATATATATAATTGCTTGCTACGTTTGGTCATCAGATGTCGGTGGATTTACGGTGCCATAATCCGAGGCAGGAATTTCATTGTCTTTGGCGATGGACTTCCGGTGGCATCTGGTGACAAAAGTCAAGGCAACCATGAGTGCGCAAGACACGAATGCCATGCAACCGATGATGGCGAATGCTTTGTTGTAATCTCGGGTTATATCGAACACCCAACCTACACACAGAGCACAATGAATAGCGATTGCTCAAAAGCCGAAATACAGCATAAGAGATTCAAGCTGAAGCCTAGCCGTTTGCCATGCATGACGTCACAGGCACGCAAACCTCAAGGCGATTATAATCTTATCATCGACGTCTATTGGATGCGTTATTTATATGAGGTTGTTGATTGGATGGAAACAGAGCCTATTATGTTAATGAGCTCTGCCTGACGTCATACATGGCAGAAAGTTCAGAAGGGTCGGCTTCACTTCACAGTACAACGTTAGCTATGCTATGCTGTGCCTACCCAATATACGTCGATGGTTCAATATCTCACCGCAATAATACAGTACCTAGCTCTATGTTTCATCGAATGTTAAACGTCGACATAAAGCCTACAAACAATAGTAGCAGCTATCGCGTGATCAGATGGAGAAGAAGCAACTCCATTTGATTCAGACATACACTCTAACTCGCTAGGAGATTTTGTCACAGCACAAAATCTCTGCGTTAGGCTGTCTGATACGTTGTCCGCTTGCTGCATTGCAGCTGTTGCCCTAACTATAAAGTCGGGAGATGGATTCATCAGGCTTAAATAGAACAACTCCTTTGTGAAGACTATGTTGATGAAGGCTTCGAAAATGAGCGCTAACTCACAGCGCTTTAATAAGTAACTTGAAATGCGTTATATTAAGTGTTCTCATACATACATGCATACATCATGTATTGCATGTATTGCAAACATACATGCATGCATACATACATGATCAGTATTATCTCGTCTTGCATGTTTTGTACAGGCATATTTGAATACTCACACACAGTTTTGTAAGACACTAACACAAAACTCCACAAAAGCATAAATATGGAAAAATTGTAAAATCTCTCTTACTTCAGGTTAATTCAAATTTTGTAATCATTTGCACAAACCGTCTTTATTTCTCTCAGTCAAATTCCACTCACCAATTAGGGGCGACGATGCGAGTTTTGCAAAACCAGCAATGAACTGCAGAATTGCTAAACCCCTTGGTAGAAGGGCCACACCCAGTAGGTCAACCGCAACGATGCTAGTCACAGTGCTTGTAGAACCTTCAGAAAGAAAGAAATATCCATTTGTCCATGATACAGCACCTTCAAAATCAGATCCATCTTTGGGCAAATTGCAATGTAGTGTACACCGTTCACAATTTAAAACCAACTATCTGTTCAAACTCGAACGAATTTTGAACAGTCTGGTGCTGAGTGAATTTTGAAAGAGTTGTGCCTTTATCATATTCATGCGTTAATGTATTTCACAGACATATTTGCATGCAAATGATTCTAAATTCTAAATCTATCCGACTTTTCATGCACAAATTAGTTCCGAAGAGTATGCGTTTGTATATATATATATATATATATATATATATATATATATATATATATACTCTTATACGAGACCGATATGCCAGACCTTATGGGAATATTACCCGTGTAAACCAGACCGGTTTTGGGAAAGCCAGACCGGCCTCGGTCGGGGTTACCCAATAGGGCTCAAATGCCTTAAAATGTCTTGAAACGTATGCAAAAACAATTTGGTAACCCAGACCGGTCTTAGTATGACGGTCACTTATATTGTCCCGACCGGCGAAACTCCATTGTAA
>JACEVL010002249.1:0-20839 GCA_020284085.1 Aporrectodea caliginosa
TATATATATGTTAGTAGTGATAATTTAAGAACATTTTTACATATAAGGCTGCACGAATGTTATGGTTCTACCATTCTGCCACCCAGCCACGGCAGCCCTTGAGCAGGTTCACGGCACGATTGAGTGCCGCCACAGTCAGGTTGGGTAGCACTGGATTCGGGAGTTATTATCACGTGTCTGTGAGTCTGTGACTGTTCCAATGCAAGTGATTTGATCTGTGGCGTAGCTAGGTACTTTGGCGCCCGAGGCAAGTAATGGCAAGAGCGGCAGAGCCGCCAATAGAAATTTCGAATTTTAACGAAACACAGAGTTATTGAAAAGTTAAGCCTATGTGTTGAGCATTAATTGATTATATGAATATGTGGGTCTTACCAGACTCCGAACTGTTCTATCCTTGATAGCTGAAAAGTCTTTGCGAACTTCAGCAAAATTTAATGAAGCAGCTAGGCCTACTTCATTCTGGCTTATCAAACTGCCGTGGCCTGCCAGATTCAAAGACCTGTTCATCTGAAATTGCTGAAGAATCAGTGCTCCTAAAAATAGCTGTCCTGAACTCCATAGGTTTTAATACGTTGAATATAGACTAGTATATAGCTATAGTCTAGTATATAGTATAGGATCCTGAGTGGCCGAGTGGGTTGGTAGCCCGCTCGTCACGTCGGCGCCCCGGGTTCGGTTCCCGGGTGGTCGGTTTATCCAGAGATTAATTTCTCGGATATTTTCTGCGGGTGGCTCGGTCGCATTATAAACGTGGAGTACAATACAACGCACAATACAACACACATCACTAATACAACTGGGGCGCGGTGGTTTGGGGGTATGTTCGGGTGCCTTGCAGCTGGAGGGTTGCGGGTTCGAATCCACCTCAAAGTCGCCGCGTAGGGACCCTGGGCAAGTCCTTCACTCGCAATTGCTCATGCGCTTCGGCGTGAAACTCCGATTCAGCGTCGCGCAGTAGTCGGGAGCGCCTCTGAATGGGAAATCTGGTAGAGGCGCTATAACAAGTGTTCAAATACAATACAATACAATACAATATACTAGTATTATAGTATAGAGATATGTAAAGATGTAGTTCGGAGTTTCTTCTGCGTTATCGTCCCTCTTGCGTTCTCCCTTTTCGCGACCTTCCTCCGCTCCTCTCCTCCTTGATTCTCCCCTTCTTCCTCGCATTGCTCCTTCGTATCGCCCCTCACACACGACCCTCCCCGTCTGCGGCCCTGCCTGCCGTACGATGCCCACCCAGCTCTATATGACTGAGCTGGTATGCGACCCTTGGGCCACGTGATTATGTGAAGGCCGGTTCCCTTGTCTGTGTTCGGACGAGCCAGATGGTAGCGGTAGGTGCTGCCTGGGGATGATTCACAGGCAAGCGGGTGGCGGTTAAACCGAGGTGTTAGATCTAAGATGGCGGCTTGCCCGACCATGGCCACGACACAGTGCATCAGAGTGACAATTGTCGTGTTTAGGCCATCATTACAAAGTAAGGGCGCAGATGATTAAATGTCTGTAAAAATTTAATTGTGTCGCCCCTTTGTCCACCATTAGGCCCATGACGGGTTTGGTCTTGAGGGGGCGAGGTGGCGCCAGGATACAACCAGGAGGGGCACGGGGGGGGCGGTTCGCCATCCCCCGGGCCGATAGCTAAATCCGCCACTGGAGGTACCGTATGAACAGTATAAACAGTATAAATTATGCTTTATTAACAGCAAAAACTTTATTAACAGTATAGGCAATACAAACAGTACCATAATGTTAAATTTTGTAGACAATATAATATTTTATTAAAAGCATAAACTGTATCAACGTTTAAACAACAGACAATGTTGAGCTGCATAAACATTATAAACTGTAAACAGCATAAACTGAATAAACAGTGACCCTAAGTGGTTTGGACGTTGTCCTGTAGGATTGTTTGATTGAAACATGACATATCCCATATTATCTACTCTAATCTAAACTTATATTTATGCAATGATTTTTATAGCACTGTAATAATATTGCAAAAATTCATCAATCGATAGTCCTTTCAGGTGAAACTGCATTCCAAAAACATTTACAAACATAACGGAAGACATCTGCTATAATGTTTTCAAATCCAAAACCGAAATTCCACGATTTCAGACCTTATTTTTTAATGGATGAAAACGCAGGCATCTCTGTCATCTGGTTTCTGAAATCAACAGCTAAGCTGCCTAATTATGAACAACTAGTAGCATGCGACGGAATAGGAATATCAATTTCACTTTCCTCAACATACAGATGACCTTCAACAGAAGCCTGGCAAGGTCTAGAAATGCCTAAATTAATTTAAAACTGCACTTAGTTTTGGAAAAATTCGAAAGGCAGAGAGGAAATGCTCAGCAATTGAAGACATGAATTGACTTACCTTATTTTATCTGAAAATAAACAAACAAAAAGTCATTAGTATTCAACTAGAAACAGCTTATATCTGCACTACTGATACTTCCCCCGTCATCTGCAGGCATTAGAATGTCTCGGTATGACAAGCAAAATTGTATGTCAAAATTGTTGGGCTGTAAAGATATCATGATTTATCAAATGTTTGAACATTTAGTGAGACTACACCACTCCTATCGTTCGTCATTCCCCAACATACCCACAAAACCCAGAAGAGGGACTACATGTAGATTAAACACTGAACTATGCTAATTTGGGCATCAACATCTCCAACAACTGAGTCTTTTCAGAATTTGTGTATTAACGAAGCGAGCTTCAACTCGATTTCATTCCACAGATCTGCAATAATACAATGAAAAATTACCCTTTAACTTGTTTCCTGAATTGCAACACTTGTATCCAGGACACACTCGTTCGCAAAAGCAGATGATAAGCACAATGATGAGAAGAAGAACGCCAACTGCGGCCGATATAATTGTTGTGGCTGTAAACCTAGTGTTATTACCTGACACAGCATACAGCAGAAAGTCCATGCAATCATTTCAAATCCAAACCATACTATTCCATGGAAATTCGATTATTTTAGTTCTATTGGCCCATAGCATAGGTGAGATATGGTAGAATCAAACGGGTAAATATGCACGTATATACGAATGTATGTCTGTAATGTATATATGTGTTTATGCACACATGCATAGATCAGTATATTGTTGCATGCCTAGATTTCTTATTCTATAGGGGTATGCATCACAGCACGCCCGGATTCTTTCCGGAGGTCTACTTGAAAAGAATACGAAAAGGAATTTATTTATTTACTAATGTCACTGCATACATGAATCAGGTCATAAAGTCTGAATTTGAGGCATTAGACAAGTGAGTACAAATCATATTGCATTGCACTAGCAGGCAAAACCTGCAACTGTTTACGTTATAGGCCAGAAACACTGCAGACGGGACCAATGATGACGATTTATATTATCTGACAGGATCCAAAATATTTTAACATAAACTACTGCTAACTGTAGTAATGATAGGACTATAATTATGTAAGTTAAGCATTGTTATTGCAGTTATTAGTAACATCTTGCCATGTCTAGACGTTAAGAGGGTCAACCAGTGGCACAAGAAACCATAATCAGGTTAATATCCGAATGATCATTCCGCAAAGAAGAGAGAGGCAGCCTATGATAGGCAATTTGAAAACGTATGTCCTCAGTTGAACCGGAAATGACATAAGCAACTGGGGTGAACGATCAGATACAGAGAGAGAATTTAAGATTATCTATCTAATATACTGCTAAATCACATATCAATAACAGAAATACGGAAATTATAATCAAGCATTTGAGTGCAATCGAAGCCCTACAAAAGCCGAAGCTTATAGAAGGTTAGGCCCCTATTTCCGCATTGCATTCTTTTGTATTATTGAGTCATCGTGATGGATTAGTCCAGGTCATGCGATTGTTTTTAAATAGCAGAAAGAGACGATGCTTATAGTGAAAACTATGTTAAGCAAATCGAACTGTGTAGTCCAGAAACTAATAATTACAATTAGCTAACTATAGTGTCAGTACATTTATCTATAACTAAGAGGAACCAACACCTGAAGAAATTCATGAACTTAGATTCAGCAGCCAAACAGCTTGTTCACCCAGAACAGTACTAGTTTTCTTTCCAGCTTTCACTGCAACACATCTGTATCGCACGAAGGTAGTGTAAAGAATAAGGAAATGCAAGGTATGACATTTCTCAAGTTGTACTGCACTCTCACTGGCAAACATGTCTTCGCGGTAAAAAAATCTGAGAAACAGCTATCGCACAATCAGACAAAGGCTTCTTACGAGGTGGTAACGTGAAATTGATGCACTAGCAGTCAGATCCTGAACACAGAAGTTAAAACTATTGAACATGTCGACCAACATCCATTCCAGACCCACTTACACTGAGACTGAGTTAAACACAGATTAGACTGGCATACCTGGCATATCAGGAAGTGATCGGCGAAGACATGTCGCCTGCACTACGATGATGGCGCTATAGAAGTCATTTGTTTAGGAATACTATCCATATGCTGTATTATATTGCATTGCAGTTTAAAACTTATGTAGATACCTATAGTCCTTGTTCCTCGAGTCGTGGACAAGGGATCTGCACAATTAGTTAATAGAAACAGAAAGTAGCATAATGAAAACATAATGCAACTTATGCAAGAGGCTTACCACTACCTGTGTTGTTAACAGGGAACTCATGTGAAGTTGCGTTGTATCTTTTGCCCCTCACGAAATTCATGGCAACACATCTGTACCGCTTGGAAGAAACACTTGTCATAGTAAATTCAGGGCCATACTGATTCGGAATATCCATCCAAGTACCATCTTTTTCTAGTTCCTGCCATTTAAAAGTTGGTGATGGATGTCCTTGTGCCGTGCAGTTCATAATCTCTCCAGAAGTGTAATAAGTACGTGATGGCGACAAAGTAACATTCCTAACCGAATCTAAAACAGGGTTTCAGACAAAGATCGCAATTGTAATGGAAGCTTATATACAGCAAATTCAAGAGAAACTCATCAGAGGTCTCTGGACCTAAAAACACGAAACAACAATCAAATTAAATGGCCTGCAAGCACTTATGGAAAAGAGGCAGAAATAGGCTGAGGATTAAATGTCGCAGTTTGTTATGCAACATATGCCCGATTAATTGTCCGACTATAGCATTTCATTGCCCTGGAAGTAGGCCGTATGGGTCGGTGTAACAAGTAAGTTGCCTTACTCAGCAGAGCGAAGCTATCTGTGACCAGGGATGGAGGGAGAGAGAGAAACAACGGCTCTTTGAAAAACATTTAGCATTGTCTGCTAGACAATAACATTCCACATAAGCATGAATGTCTCAAACTCAAGCTACTTTGCATAGGCAATCAGTACAGTTCCTTCTCACATAATAGAAATGAGCATCACTCCTGGTCGCAGCGGGCAGCGCGCTTTGATTCGAAGACCGGGCAAGACCGAGTTTGTGGCGGACCCGGGTCGGTAAAATGTCAACCGACATTATTGGAAATATATTGCCGTTCTTATTTTCCCGTCCTTGTATTTAAACTACTGACGCGTTTTTGCATGCATATGTTACAGAATACAGGCACGTATTCGTTTGTGTTATTAGCTGTATACGGTAATTGACAACCTTTTGCGGATAGCCTACAGCTCCGTGGAGTTCAGTTGAGTAGAGTATTAATGGTAAGAGATTTTCATAATTTTTCGGCCAAAATACTTCACGACTGCGTTATTGGCAGGAACACCAGATAGTATTTCTGTTAAACACAATGATGCGTTTGTCCAATGTTTTGAAAGTTATACATGTAAAAGTGAAAGTAATTGACATCACTCAGATGACAGCTTGAATATCATATTTAAGTAAAACTTAGCAGTTTTAAACACCTGGCTTTGAAAATCATCTAAATCGCAAAAGGTCTAGCAATGAGCACATCACAGTTGCAGAATGTGCAGTACATGTAAAACTGTATAAATATAAAGTATTGTCAATTTTGTCACACAGTCAATAACTAGGCCTATTAACTGCAAAACAAATATAAATATAAAGTATTGTCAATTTTGTCACACAGTCAATAACTAGGCCTATTAACTGCAAACGCGACCTGGATTTGGGACGGGCCGGTTCAGTCGGTGCAGTGGCACGTACTCATCTCTAGTCTGTATTCAAGATTCATAAGAGAGAAGACCTTTGAAAACACTCATCAGGTCATTCCGATCTGTACCGCTATGCAAACTATAATGCAAATAAAATTCCTAGACTTTTCAAACTTTTAGTTAAAGCATTCTACTAAGCATATCTTGAAAACAAAAAGAAATGAACATTCTCATCAAATTTTAACATTCGGAATTAAACACTTACAGAGGACTTTGATGGCAGATGTTGCACAAGTGATATATGGAATGTTTGTAGCCAAGCCTTTGATGGTTTCTCCATTATCTTTAGTTTCAACTGCAAATGAAGTGATGCAGGTGAATGATGGAACCTCAGGTGCAGAAGCAGCAACGAAGTAAGACTCACTTATGGTTTTTCCATTTTCTTCAACTCCTTTCCAGACCATCGATGTTGTGTTTGTTTCATTGTATGTCACAACACTGTTTGACTGGTCTCCATCTCTTTTCAACGTGCCATTTAGAGACGCATTTATCGATGGTGTGTTTGCTGCATTGTATGAGACGTAACCTGTCGACGGGACTCGATCTCCTTTCTCTGTTTCATTCTGAGGTGCAATTTTTGTACAATTGCGTTTAGTCCCTACCAGCACGCCTAATAATCATAAAGAAATAATTAATATATCAGAACGTTCTTATTAAACTGTTATAATTGTGAATCGCAATATACAACAAAATACCCAGGTTTATTAAGAAAAATGTTACTAACACAATTTTGTACTTATAGGCTACTGTAGGCCTACATGTATACTGAAAGACCAATTCCGTTTCCATATTCTGAAAAGCCATAGACTCCCAGCTGGGGTCTGGAAGAGTAAAGTTGTCCTTTCAAATGACTTAGCTGCCTAAGACAGCTAATCAGCTACTTTCAAAGCCATTAAATGGCTATAAGGAATATGGTCTTACAAGATGAACAAACAGAATGTTTGGCACACCATCTAAGAAAGAAAGTGGGAATTGTCAGTCGATATGCATTAATTAGAAAAAAGCCTGTAACAAATATTAAAAATATCTTATATTATTAGTTAACCTGAATACGAGGTGTGCTAAAAATTGTAGATAATGAACTCTTTCAAGATTCCTACACACTACACAGTTTGTCTCAAAGGAGATTGAACGCATACCGTCCACTTTAGCAGTCGAGCGCAAGCGCTCTAACAACTCGGGTAGAGTAAAAAATAAATTGCCAACCAATTTTTACAGCAGCCGGAGAATCTTCCACGCCTTTCCAGACGATCGATGCTTTGTTTGTTCCATTGTATGTCACCACACAGTTCAACTGCACTCCATCTCCTTCGACCGTGCCATCCATAGACGCATTTATCAAACAGTTTGGTTGAGTCTCTTCAGGCACACATCATACAACCCATTAGATAAAGAAATATTTAGGCACACATTATATAAAGAAATAATTAAAATATCAGAAAATCAAAGGCAACAGTACGTAATGTAATGTAACAACACATTTATAAAGTGCACCTTAAGAGTCTCTCAGAAGCGCTCAACACGTGGCCATCAAACAGCTGAAAAATGCGTCTTTAAGAGTTTAGAGAAAACCAATATAGCCGCGTGCAGCACGCACAGACAGCGGAAGAGCGTTCCAGATCCGTGGCGCCGCAATCGAGAAGTCCCGACGAGCACTGGTGGTGGTTTGAAACGAAGGTACAATCAAGTCATTTCATGAGGCAGACCGGAGAGCCCGCCGACCAGTTTGAGTGCCAACTGGAAGGCACAGTTCAGTAATGTAGTCCGGAGCAGTACCAGTCAGCCTTCCAAACCAGCGTAGCAATTTTGAATTGCACACGATCAGCAACTGGAAGCCAGTGGAGCTCACGTCGCATGTAGTGGGATATGTGTGAATATTTCGGTAGATCAGCCAAAAGTCTGGCTGCTGCATTCTGAACAAGCTGAAGTTGATGAAGACGGAACTCAGGGAGGCCCAGGAGGACCCCATTACAGTAGTCAAGACGTGTGAGGACGAAAGAGTGTATTAGCACAGCCGCAGCGCTTAGCCGTGGGAAACTGTTCCAGGAGAACGGTCCAACACATGAGGCGAAGGTACAAGGTGGGCTGAGTTGAAGTGCGGCAGTGTGGAACTTACATATCTCCATGGGTCGTAGAGCACAACGATTCCTAACACAGCTGTATATATATATATATATATATATATATAGGGCCTATACAATATACATGCAAATACGTGAATTATGCTGTATAGGCATTAGAGGTCTGCGGGTAGAGCATTTTTGCTACCCGACCCGTGCCAGTAACACAGGACTGCTACCCGTACCCGTACCCGACCCGTACTCGAAATTACTACCCAACCCGACCCGTACCCGCGGGTATATCCGTACCCGTACTATACCCGTACGGTCGTACCCGTACTGTACCCGCCACGTAATTAATAGGACTTCCCATAATTCGAGTCCCTACCAGTCCAATGGTCTTACAAAGCATGTGGTAGTAATAATAATATTCTGACGATAATAGTGACGATCACAGTAATAGTAATAGTAATAGTAATAGTAATAATGATAAAAATAATAATAAGAATAATAATAATAATAATAATAATAATAATAATAATAATAATAATAATAATAATAATAATAATAATAAGAATAATAATAATAATAACTTGTTTCGGGGGACCCGCAGGAGACAGTACGCCTCTTTCAGCGTCTTTCAATTTGCACACAACGATTTAGCTTTTCGTTGCATCTTTACACATTTGACCGGTGAAAATGCTCTTTAACTCCAGAACGACAAAACATTTCCGATAGTGTCTTAGAGCCTGAAGGATTAGACTTACCTACAGCGATTAAAAAATAATAATAATAATAACTTTTATTCAGCCAGCCATAAAACGGAAGTTTGGAACAAAATATCGCTAGGCTATTTGAGTAGTTTATTTCTCAGAGGGAAAGGGGTGCCAGACTCGGTGTTTCAACTATTCCTAGCCTCAACTACTGTAACTGCATCAACCTGTTTTAAAGAAAACACGGCTGCTGAACTGCCAGGCTCGGCGTCAGCGACCTCTGACCACAATTGTCGGGCCTGAAACTCGGATGAGATAAGATGATATGTAAAACACTACGATTGGATTGTGGTAATTGAAACAAGCCATTTTGTACCTTTAAATTGAGCATCTATAAATGAATGTCAAGCTCACTAAGGCGCACGGACATAGGTCAACACAAGAATATGGTACTTAGAATGGATACCGCCATTATGATAAGTCTTTGAAGGTGCAAGACTCACAATTACATGTAACACCACAACTTCAGTTCGGTACGGGTAAAACCGGGAATACCCGTACCGGTACCCGTAATGCTCCTACCCGTACCCGACCCGACCCGTAAAATCCGCGGGTACGGGTATACCCGCAGACCCCTAATAGGCATACATGTACATACATACGTACATAAAAATATCTGTCCAATTGAGTAAATTAAAACATTAAAACATATGTGCTGAAATGCTCCCCGTACATTGATCAAAAACTCCTTAATTGGAACAACGAATCTGCATGAATCTTAACACACAGAAGAAAACACTATCAACTGACTTCATCAGGAGAACGTTACCCTCTGTTAGGCATAGGCTCTATATAATGGACTGGTAGAGCCTAACACGTGCATGGAACGTAGGATGGGCTTCCCGCGTAGTTTAGTGGGGCTATATAAGCTCGTGGTAGGAATCGTCAGGAGGCCAATTGTGGTTCTCATTGTCAGGTGTGAGGCCAGTTCTGGTTCTCGTTTTGGTGTCGTTGACCCTCGTTGGGTTCTTCTTCCGACCACCGTTTGGTCTTTTGTGCTTGTTGAAGCACCGTCTTCTGATGTTCGGTGCTGGTATGCACTTTGTCGTCTTCGAGACCGACAGCTCTGTGTTTTACACGTGTTTGGCGATAGAGGTCTTCGTTAGACCTGCTGACGTGGTTTTGGTGTTCTGGAGAGTCGTGCGGAGTTGCTGCCGCGCTGTAAAGGTATCATTGTGCTTTGTAAATATGCTGTGTATATAGTTTCTCGTATTAAATGTTAAACTTGAATCCGGGGCTTTACTTCCTTTAGACTAGCGCGTAACATATGGGGGCCCGGGTCCGGTCTTTTGTCCGTTAGTTGGCAATGTAGGTGGGGTTTTTTGTTGGGATTTAAGCTAACATATGGGGCCCTGGTCCGGTCTTTTTGTTCGTCCGTCCGTTCGTTTTTTCGGACGTGGTATTGTTAGGTCGTGGTATTGGTAGTAGGAGCGACATAGGGAATTTACACGGTATTCATTCCGGTTGAGATATGAGGTTATACGGTATTCATTCCGGTTGAAATTTTTGAGTCGTAAATGGAAATGTACGGCTTCGTTGTGTCAAAGTTGACAGTGAAATTTTGAAAGTGGGCGTGTCCGTTGAAATTTTACGAAAGTAGTTGAAACTTAGTCGTAATTGTTGCGCTAGAAAGTGGTCAAAATTCAGTTCGATAATTTTCATTGCGTCGAAAAAGGGCGGTTTTCTGTCGAAAATTTTGAAAAATGGGTCCTTGGAAGAGTTTGGAGAAGAAAAGAGAAAAGGCAGTAGCTTGTAAAGAGAGAAGAAAGCAGAGGAAATTTGTGGAAAAAGTGAAAAGGAGAGTAGAAAGTGCGTCATGGGAGGAAGCAAAGATTGCTAATGAGAGGATGAAGGAAGCTGAGAATAGAGGAGAGTTCATTGATAGAAGAAAGTTTGATGAGATTTGGGCAGAAGTAAAGTGTGAGACAAAGAAATTGGCAGAAGAAGCTCGAAAAATTTCTTTTGGCAGGGAACAAATTTCGCCGAGGAATGTTGCGACCGTTAGGCATACGAATGCGAGCGCACAACGTGTTAGTTCCCATTCGGAGGCTAAAAAGGAGGAAGTAAATGTGGGCGAAATTGCAGTGAACAAAAAGAAATTGGATAGGTCTTTATTACTCAATGCGGCAGCAAAGCTGACAGACGAACATACAGATACGCTGAGCTTCGATACGCAGGCGTATGTGTACAAGAATGACTGGGTTGAATGTATGAATGAAGGTGTGTGCTCGGAGATGCTTGATGAAGTTAATGAGAGTGTACAAGCTGAACAAGTGCATGCGAACGATTTACCGTCTTGCTCTGATACTGGTGTACTGTTTCCACGCGTCGGTTCACAGCGTCAAATAGTTGTACTAAGAGATTATGGGGCTATGCACAGTCTAGCTAATTGGGATACTCTGAATTGGTTGGATTTTACGGATGCAGAAGAGGAGAAAGTAATGCAGTTAGTGGCTGGTAAAAATGTAAGCGTTCCATTAGTGGATATTAGGATTGAATGTGCGTTGGTTTCGGGGACTATTCGTTGTGGATATGGTCGTATGATGATACCTGGCATTGACTTGATAGTTGGCAATGATGTCGTTACGGTTGAAGAGCCGTCGAAGAAGTCTAGTAGTACACATGTAGTTGGGACTATAGAAGGGAATGCCATTGACGCTGTTAACGTTCGCGACGTTGTTTGTTCAAAGGTTGAAACTAAGAAAAGGGATGAGTGTACGAATGATGTAACTGACGGTGATTTGTGTCTGATGTGTGAGGATTTAAATGAAAACAGACGAATGATTTCTGATGATGTGTCGGACGATGAGGTAATTCAGATTCAGTCACGCATGAACGCAGAAGAGAAGACAGCATGTATCGATAAACAGGTGTTGGTTCAGCCTGATGTGTGCAAGGATGAGTGTACGTATGTGTTTAATGATGCGGAGTCGTGTGTTGAATTAAGTGAAAGACCGTCTGAAGAACAATTGCAGGCGTATGATGAAAAGTGTACAAATGCTGTGAATGCCGATGATTTGTTTGGTATGGTTATTCACTCGAATGATGAGAACGAATTGCAGGAGGTCATTGTGGTGCCTAATTATGTCGCTATTGTTAGTTGTGAGAATGACTTAAGCGCACAGTTGAGTGTGGTTGAGGTATGTACAGGTGCTGAGTCTCCCGTTGAGATTATACATACTGGTGAATGCGTAAATGTGTCGCTCTGTGTGGTTGAATCGTTGTTTGAAAATTTGAAGTGGATGTTGCTCAAGAATGTTGAGATTAGAAATTTTCGTTGGTGTTTTGTGAATGTGCTGGTTGGTGTTGAAGACCATACTATAGTAGTGAAAGGTTGGCTGTCTGAACAAATGTTGTTTGCGATTGGTAGACTTCAGATGAATGAGTTCTTGAGGAAGTTGTGTAGCAATGTTCAGGATGATGTGAATTTTGCGGTTGAGGCGCAAGAGAAGTTGTTGTGGAGTGAGGATGGAAAGTCACGGGTTCTTACTGAATTGGACATGAACGTTGTGTCAGAAATTTGTCTTGGTGATACGTCACAGATGGTGCATGATCGTGATAAGGCAGTATTGTGCGTGGAGTCGGTGATGACAACCGTTGTTTGTGGAACTATTTTGCATACGAGTTCTTGGAATGAGTTTTCTTCAAATGTATCGCTGATGTACACGAATGTAGACGTTGGTGAACGGGTGATTCTGGTACGTACGGTTGTGTTGTTGCAACATTGTGGTCAAGTGACTAATGGGTTGAATGATATTTTGACGCAAGTTGTCACTATAATGCCCTGTGCACAGATAGGTCAGTTGTTACACGAGAACATGTTTGATGGTTATGTGTCATTGTCAGAAGAAGGTATGCTTGACGAAATTCTCGAATATACTTTGGAAATGGAAAGTGTTGCAGAGAAGTTGGACGTTTGTCAGATGACGGTTGTACATGAGTGTGACGCCATTTCTCTGGAATGTAATGAACTTTTGAAAGATGATGTTGAAGATTTTGTGAATGATTGTCAGATGAATGAGTTTCAAGACAATAGTTCTCTAGGTGCGAAGGGATTTATACGGATATTGTTGATTTTTCTGATAAGTGTGCTGAGAACGTGTGTGAGAAAGTTTCTTTTCAGACGGTGTGTGCGATGGAACGTCTGGTCGGCGAGGAATGTCGATTACGCAGACGCTTGACGAGACGGGATTCGAGGCGCGTGACTGCCTTCGTCGCGCTATGGATGGTGACGAAACTCTTGGCGTTGTCGACGCATGGTTCTTCAGGTACGAGAGACACGGACACGGCTTACGTGTTTCCTCCAGCGGTGGATGGCGATGACGCGTTGGTTGTGATAGGCCTACTCTCCGTTGGTTGTGCCTTCGTCATGTACTGTGACATGGTACATACAGTTGGCGGTGCAGACCGAATACAGTCTTCAACAGTTTGGTCTGGGTTTGTAAAGTTGTTCCAGAACTTTGTGCAGAACTTTGTTCCAGAACTTTGTGCAGAACTTTATTCCAGAACATTGTTGCAGAACCTTGTTCCAGAACTTTGTTCCAGAACTTTGTTCCAGAACCTTGGAGATCGTCGTTGGTGTTTTGTTGGCCTGTTGCCATGGACGGTTGATGTTATTATGTAGAGTGTGAACATTTGTCGGATTGGACTTTCGGATTTAGGACTTTGTAGGTTTGCGGATCGAATGAAATGAAATATGAATTGATCGAACGAGATGATCGATATGAATATTATTGAGCAATCGAGCGAATTGAACTTTATGTAGGCTTGATTGATGAGATTTATGAACATTCTGTAGGATTGTTTTGTTGTAAACGTTCTTTTGTTCGTCAACCTACGGGTTGCCTCAACTTTGGGTTGGGGGATATGTTAGGCATAGGCTCTATATAATGGACTGGTAGAGCCTAACACGTGCATGGAACGTAGGATGGGCTTCCCACGTAGTTTAGTGGGGCTATATAAGCTCGTGGTAGGAATCGTCGGGAGGCCAATTGTGGTTCTCATTGTCAGGTGTGAGGCCAGTTCTGGTTCTCGTTTTGGTGTCGTTGACCCTCGTTGGGTTCTTCTTCTTCCGACCACCGTTTGGTCTTTTGTGCTTGTTGAAGCACCGTCTTCTGATGTTCGGTGCTGGTATGCACTTTGTCGTCTTCGAGACCGACAGCTCTTTGTTTTACACGTGTTCGGCGATAGAGGTCTTCGTTAGACCTGCTGACGTGGTTTTGGTGTTCTGGAGAGTCGTGCGGAGTTGCTGCCGCGCTGTAAAGGTATAATTGTGCTTGTAAATATGCTGTGTATATAGTTTCTCGTATTAAATGTTAAACTTGAATCCGGGGCTTTACTTCCTTTAGACTAGCGCGTAACACCTCCTAGAACCAGACACGTGGTGCCCAATAAACCAGACCAAAACCCGCTAGACTATGCTATTTGGGTGCCTTCCAATAAAAGTCTACCTTCGTCGTAAATTTACAATAATAGAACAAATGAAGCTGGCCATTGTTGAGGAGTGGCGAAAAATGTCCCAATGATTTAGAGTCTGGAGCATTAACGAGCAGCGCAGACGTTTTAAAAAATGTTTAGAATCGAAGCAGACACGGAGAATACAACATCAGGCATAAAATTACTTGCATTTTGACAAGAACAAATATTGATTATATAAATAATGCACATTGAACGCGATGTTCTCAGTTTTAATGGCCATCATGTAGGTCTACATGCGAATATATATATCCATAAAGACATACTGAATATACAAGCATAGGCCTATATGTACACGCATATTGTATACATGAACACACCTACTCACGGATATATATATATATACATATATACCCACACGCACACACACACATATGCATGGTGAGTACCTCGGTCGCGGACTGCTACTGCCCAGCATCGCGCCTATGCATCTGTTGGTCCTATGCTCTGGAATGACTTTCCCTGAGCGATTCGATCTGTGATCCTAACTGGGGGTATTTCGGCCTCTTCTCGCTGTCTTAAGACGTTTCTTTTTCGCAGAGTTCTTCGCACTGGGAGCGCTTCTGATTGGGTATTACTGTGAGAAGCGCATGTGACTGCGCCTCCACAAAAAGTAGGTTCTGTTTGAATTATTATTACCAGAGCCGTTTTAAGGAGTTTAGGGGCCCTAGGCACAAACCCTAACCTTAAACATAATCCTATTTCCGCCTTAATCTCACGTGATCAGTCTCACATATACTGTATTGCATTAATGCATTGCATGCACATATGTGTCATTAATCATTATGGTAAATTAATTTATATAGTAGGCTAATAAACTAGTCTGCTATAGCAGAGATAACACAGCAGTCTTTTTTTTACTACAAGTGTAAAATAAAGTTTAGCTTAACACACGTTAAAGTTCATATGGTTAATTTGTTATAGGGCCTACAATCCCTACATATTGAAAGTGAGATTGTTATAAGTATACAATGGATTGTCAGGACATTTTCTTACAAACGTCGCTTTCATGTTTTGCTCTCAGCAAAGTCTCTTATAATTTCATCGAAATTCAGAGACTTCAACACATCTGATATGACATGGCATCACACATGACAAACTGGCAGTTTAATCGTATTTGCATCATACGGCTGCGAAGCTCGTTCTTGATTAATTTAAGTTTTGAGAAAGAACGCTCACAAGCAGAGTTTATCATCATCATTAGCAAAAATATTCTTAGGCCTATTGCAATTTCAACGTTTGGAAACGTTGATTCCAGATTTCCATTCTTTAACATGGCACAGATTATTGCCATAGATTGCACTGATGTTTATGCAAATGACACTGGCATATAGTATTTCAGGCGTTCACATTCCTTTTTTCTCTTCGCAGCACCACTCCTATTATTTGTAGACTACCCATTCTTGATGGGTTAGGGTTGTCTGATAGTTCGATTAATAGATCCTAGGCTAGTTAGTGACAATTTATAAGAAAATGGCAAATCGGTGAGAGGCCTAACTGACAACCACAATCTGCATAAATAAAAATGGTAGAAACTATCAAAATAACTTAACGTTAATACATTGGAGGTGGAAATGAAGTGAGAAGAGCAGTTTTAGATTTTGTTAAGTTTAATTAAGTTCACTACCGAGTAGGCCTACCGACATCATGGCGATATGTAGGCCTACTAACTGTGAGAAATTTGATTAGGCTTTGTTATAATTTAAAATTTCAAACAATTTAGAAAATAACTAGATCATAGGACTGAGAGAGATTTTATATTATTTTTTACTAGATGTTTGCCCGTCCTAAGACGATTAAGTTTAGGGAGTTTGCACACTCCACTTAAAATCGCATGATCGGAGCGCCACCTGGCGACGGATTTAATATACTGATGAACACAAGAAATCATGCGACCTCTAACGGTGACTACCCGCTGGCTGCGCCAGTCTCGGCCGACCGTATTCGCCTTCTCCTCTCGCCTCCTCTCTCTTCCCTGCCCTTCCCTCCCCAATACTCCCCTCCCTTTCCTCTTTCCCCTCCTTCCCCTCCCAAAAACTCCCCTCCTTCCCTTACCCTTCCATTTGTCTCCTCCATTCCTCTCCTCCTCTCCGCCTCCCTCTCCCCTCATTTCCCCTCCTCTTCAATAAACTCCCCTCCCTTCCCTTACTTTCCCTTTCCCGCTGTCCCTCCTTCCCCTCCACTCCCTTAAAACTCCCCTCCTTCTCTGACCTTCCCCTTCCCTCCATTCCTTCCCCTCCCTCTTCCTCTCAATTTCCCTCTTTTCCCTCCCTCTTTTCCGCTCTCCTCCCATCCGTCTCTCTCCTCCTCCCTCCCTCCTCCCTCCCTCCCTCCCCTCCTCCTCTCCCTCCTCCCTCCCTCCCTCCTCCCTCCCTCCCTCCCTCCTCCCTCCTCCCTCCTCCCTCCCTCCTCCCTCCCTCCCCTCGCCTCCCTCGCCTCCCTCAGCGATCCTGATCCTACCGACGTGTCTGTTTGACGCGGTTGCTTGTCCGCTCGCTGTGGCAATAATTGAAAGCGAAGTTATATGTGTGACGTCACAATAATATTGTGACGTCACACACAGAACTTCGGCTAGATCTATATCGTAATCGAGCGTTGCTATGACGACTTCTGTCACGGAAGACAGACAGACGCATTTTCATTTCTGTTTCATTATATTATTAATTAATTAAACGGTAATATAAATACTTTGATAGCGTTGTAAAAAGCAGACTAATGAAAGCAAATAAAATACACTGGAAACTGTGCGGACAGAGTGCGCCATGCGCTAAAATTATTGATTTAGGCTATTTCAGTCTATAGCCTACTTCTATAGCGATCTGCAAAGACTGCGCTTATTACCAATAGCCTAATTATATTTAACTAACAATACAGAGGTTTGTATAGATTTGTGTTATTGTTTCTACTTTGCAGAATTGTTAGAACTTATAACATTGATCAGTAATATTATCGTATTGCTATTAGGCCTACGTGGTCGCAATGTAGTTTTTATTTTTGGGCCGTCGCGGGGCCCCTCTGTTGCGCGGGGCCCCTCTGTTGCGCGGGGCCCTAGGCACGTGCCTCGCGTGCCTAGGCCTTAAAACGGCACTGATTATTACCATAGACTCACTTGTAAAAAGAAATTACTTACCCAATATAATAAGATCAGCAGTTTTTTCAACTGTGTTTGATAAAATAAGAGCTCTGCAAATAAAGCGGCCGGCGTCTCTCAGTTCAACGTTTTTAATCACTAAATGACAACCGAGTGAATTATCGACGCAGAATCGATTTCTATAAGCGATGGATATTATCCCAAGATGGTTGAAAACAGTCATCGGATGTCCAGGACTATATTTGAGCCATTCAATTCCACTACAGTTATTAGATGGAGATAAACATTTCAAAGCAACATCTGAACCAACAACGCTTAATGTGTTCTGAGGTCCTTCAAATTGACTTTTCTGTGCATCTACAACGAAGTAACAAATCTATCTTACTCATAAATGTGAACATTTTAGTTTAATTTTAGGTCAAAATCCGGGGAGGTTGAGCCGAGAACTTTTGTACGTGCAATTACATGGCAATTAGTGCGAAAAAGCAAGGCAGAAATTCCAGTAAGTCAAGGCGAGTTTTAAAAATCACAACAATTGAGTGCTTGAGTAATTTATATCCACTGACCTGCAACAGTGAGTACTATTACAATAACGAAAAGCTCCATCCTCTGAGAATTAATGCAACTATGTGCATGAAGCCGGAAGTAAACGATTGTTTGTTGTTAGCCATAATTCAATTTTATTGACGCTGCCTGCTCTTTAACCATGTCTATGCATTAATCGTCACCCATTAGCCCTAAATGTCTGATCTGTTGGCAGTGTTCATTTTCATGTGCTTATTGTACAGCATATTATGTCCCCATATTCAGATTAAATTTCTATGCTATCAAGCCGTTCATTTTCTTGGTACATAACGTTTTATTCTCCTATTCGTTCGCGTATCTATCTTCAACCAAGCTTGCGTAGGCTGACGACTGTACTCCACCCTATAATAATATATAGAATATTTTATAGTTCCTGAATAATTTGCACAATATATTAGGGTTGAAAATCTGTTAAATCGGTTTAGATTCTCCAGATGTACGCCAAAGACAGACGACGAATTGAAAATTGTAAAACAATCATCAGCATTGAATTTTAACGCCTGAATAGGTCCATCTTACATACAGACTCACAGGGCCGGTGTCCCGTGATATTGTATCCATTTAAAAACTATTCGGAAATCAATCAATTCCACCGGAGGCTATAGGCCGTGATAAAATACCCGGAGGGGAGGGGATTAAGCATTTCTATTACCCATCGTGTGAAATCATTCCCGGAGTATACAAAGTCACAGGTATAAGGTATTAGTTTTTTAAAATGTGTATAATTTATAAATTTATGCTTTAATCAAAATTAAAAAAGCCAGAAATAGGTAAAGCAAGTGACTCTACGTTAGGCTGGTCCTCAAAGCTATGTAAAAAATAAAGTGTTCAAAATGTATTATGTACCCTATTATTCTGTTATGCTTCTTGTAACAATGATTCCTGACAAATTTTAGTGAAATTGCACAAAGTTTAGAGGTTGTTCAACAAAGTCAAATGTGAGTGACCGAGGTGCTAAGTATTTTCTTGCAGCGACAACACAAAGCCTGAGACATGACGTTGCTGAATTTGCAATCAGTCGAGACTCAATTCGAAGAGACAGATTTTAACACTGCAGTCAGATTGTTAGGAGAGTTAAACTCGAATTTCGTCGGAGAGATGGGCCCGTACTTCTAACTGTACCTTGGGATGGGAAGATCCTTCCTGACATTGCCGGAAGAAAGTCGCTTGATAGATTGCCAATACTGGTCTCAGGATATGAAGTGGATCAAGTATTCGGAGTGCCAAAGTTAAATCATGGTAAATGTGAAGAAACCAATCAAGCTGTTGTGTGTTGAAGGATTGGGGGTGGCAGATAGGGTCAAAGCTATGTGCTTCGATACCACGGCATCATACACAGGATGTTGAGCAGACACAATGGCGCATGTTCTCTGATCGAGACCAAACTTGAAAAAGACCTACTGCATCTTGCTTGGCGGCATCATGTGCACGAAGTCATACTTAGTAATATTTTAAAACATTCATTTGGACCATCAAGTGGTCCAGATATTGCACTTTTTAAACGGTTCCATGAGAACTGGCCACACTTGGATACAGATAACATCAAGACAGCACTTCAAGATCCGAAATGTTCAAAAATTCTCTCAGCACACAGCAAACTCAGACTTAATGCAATTGAATTTGCCAAGAACTTTTACAGTTTACAGCCAGCCTCGAGGTGTCTACCGCGAACTACTTGAACTCACTGTCATCTTTCTTGGTGATAATTCCACCACATGGTATCCGATTGATGGGACCCGGTGCAAAGCATCAGGCCAGATGAATGGCAAAGATATTGTATTCCATCAAAGTCTGGATGTTCAGAGAACAATTGCGATTTGCAGCCCGGGAAGAAAAGTCAGAGACATCAGCCTGTTTGCTAGTCTGGCATACGCAAAAGCATGAACTTCTAGTTCCAACTCGATTACAGCGCCTACCAATAACTTTCGGTTTCTGAAGTCTCTCTTAAAGTACAAGAAGAGAAATGAGTCATTTCTGCAGCAGCCACCGAGGCTCTTTCCAGGCACTTGTGGTATTTGAGTGAGGAGATGGTAGCCTTGGTATTTTTTAACCCTGCCATCGACCATGGAGTAAAGCGAAAGATAGTCAATGCAATTAAAAATCTAGGACCGAACCGAAGCCTCCGAAACGCATTCAAATGCAGGTGAGCAGAATTTACAGCAAGCAGCTCGAAGATCTTGTGACATTCATTGCAACACATCTGTCTCGCTTAGAAGTGACATTGCTCATAGCAAACTAACTGCCATTCCATTCCCTAGAGGCGATGGTAAAATGAACAGCAATAGGACAGATCAGAGCCTATATTAAACAGGATGCCATACAGTTATAAAATCGACTCCTGTTTAACTCGTTGTCATGTGTTCCTACTGTTTCATGTAATCACTGTGTGGTTTGCCAGTTTGAATTGAATAAACGAATATCATTGTACATTTGCCGCGCAAATAATGACGCTTCTAGGAGAGTAACAAGAAAGCGACGGTGATAAAGTAACATTCCTAACCTTATCCAAAACAGATTTATTGTTATAACAAGAATCCGCAGGGATGTGGAGACAATGTTATGATTTACGTGAAGTGGGTTGAAAGATGAAATTTCACATAGAACTCTAAGGAGCATGTAATACATCACTATGTCATAGTGATGCGTGAATTGATCTTTCGGTGTTGATTCATTTCCTTGGTTATCACGTTGAAAAATTTAACATTACTAATTAGGTTTCAGTTCCTCTTTGTCAG